>SNQJ01S0018614.1:107564-119765 GCA_010110895.2 Picea sitchensis | reverse complement strand
ATGGAATTCATCAACCCTTGGAATGTAGAAGGTGCATTTGTAAGGCCAAAAGGCATGACCAAAAATTCATAATGGCCTTCATGAGTTCAAAATGTTGTTTTTGGGATATCTTCTCGCTTCATTATAATTTGATGATACCCTGAAAGAAGATCCAACTTTGTGAAATAGATTGGTCCATGTAGTTCATCTAAAAATTCATCAATTACGAGATTGGGAAATTTATCTTTAATAGTGATCTTGTTGAGGTCTCTATAATATGGACACATACGCCATGAGCCATCTTTCTTGAGTACCATTACCATCGGTGCAAAGTAAGAACTTTGGCTAGGTCTAATAATGTTGTTGGCCTCTAACATTTGGTCAACCATACGCTCAATTTCACTCTTCTGGGCATAAGGGTATATGTAAGACTTGATGTTAGGAGGAAAAATCCGAAGAATTAGGTGAATATCATGATCATGATTTCGAGTGGGTGGAATACCTTTGGCAATATCTTCAAATACTTCAGAATGCTTATCAATGATCCCTTGGAGATCTAGGGGAATAAATGGCTTAGATGTTTTAACATCTAGTGAGCATAGTTGTGCAATTACACCTTGATGCCCCTTTTTCAATAATTTCGTCATGCCATTAGAGCTTATCACCTTACTAGGTTTCCCTGTGATACATCTTAACTCAATTTCTTTTCCTTCTAATGAAAATTTCATGAAAAGTTCTTGAAAATTAAAAGCCACTATTCCTAATGATTGTAACCATTGGATTCCTAGTACAACATCAACACCACACATGGGTATAGCAATCATTGGACTATTCATAACATATTCCCCCACTGTAAGATTGATCTTATTGCATTTTCCTGAGCAATTGATAGTTCCTCCATTTGCAATAATTACTTGAAACTCTGGCGCTGGATATACAAAGCAATTGAGAGATTTGGATAATTTATAGTGAATGAAATTATGACTACTACCAGAATCAATTAGGACTATTACTTTTTTCTTGTTGATATATCCTTCGATCTTGAGGGTTTGAGGAGTGCTAATTCCAGCCAATGCATTACATGATATCGTGGGAGTCAACTCTTCAGAATAAATCGCTTCTACGTTTTCATCTTGAGATGGTTCTTGTTCTTCTTCCTCTTCACAATCTATGTAGAATAATTTCTTCTCACCAACTTATGTCCCTTACTGTACTTGCTGTCACAATTAAAGCACAAACCTTTTGCTTTTCTTTCCTCCAATTGTTGAGGTGTCAACCTTGTAGGTTGAGGTTTTTTAGAAGAAGGAGCATTATTCTCTCGATAGATGTTAGGAGTGGTCCTTCTAGTAGCCATAGCCATATTTTTACTTTCAACATTTCTTGCCACCCTAAATGAATTCTCCAATGATTTGGGTTCCTAAAGGCGAACCTCATGTTGAATGTTATCCCTTAAAGTTCCTACGAATACATCAATTGAGTGCTCATCTGGTAGATCTGTTACCTTTATATTCAATCTTTGGAAGTTCTCAATGTGCTCTGTAACTGAACCCTTTTGCTTGAGATTTATCAATTGACTAAAGAAGGTATTGCTCCTTGTATCCTCATAGTGTGCTATCATTTCTTCCGTGAAAATTGTCCAAGTGACAAGTGATTTGCGAGAAAAAAGCCATCGATACCACATAAATTGATTTGGTTCTAAATATAAAGAAGCAATTCATACATTTTGTGTATGTGGCACATCATGTAGATCAAATAATTTCTCCATCTGAAGTATCCATGTGATTGGGTCCTTGCCATCAAACTTCCTCATATCGATCTTAGGAACGTGGTTGGTCTTCAACTCAAGGTTGGATTTTTTCCATTCTTGATTCATATTCCTTGTGTCCTCATCATGGATTTCATGGGATACATTTTCACTTTCAGGTGTCCTCTCTATTAGGAAAATTTTCAATCCTTCCACGATCTCCCTTTTTAAACCATCCATCATCCCTTGTAGTTCACCTTTTGTCACTGTCTTTTTTTGTAAATAATTTGTGTCCCTACACATCTCTTCACCTTCATCAAGAGTCCAAGTAGGAATGTATGGAGGCTTATTTGGTGTATAAGTTCCCTTTTTTGGTGGCATATTGGCCAAGTATCACTTTTAAACCTTGATTTTGAGGTGGTTTTGCTAGACAATCTTTCTTCTGTTGTATCTCCAAATTTTTGGCCCTTCTAGATATGAAAATTTCTTTTTTGTAGTTCTCTGATATTTATTCTCTTCAATGCCATAGGTCTGATCAAAATTGGATGTGACAAGTGGAATTTATGGTAACTTCTCCACAACTTGCTGATTTTTGGCCTTTCCCGGAGATCTCACTTATATAGCATGCCCCGCATAAAATAATTGATATACAATTATGAAAATTGTACTAGAAATACTACATTCTGTCCATTATCGAATGCAACTAGTCTCACTCAATTTGGATACTCTAGGAATAATTTATGATTGTTTTACCCGGAACACATGCTTGAGACTAGTCAATAGGACTAGTTAGATACCCTATCTTCCACAAGGTGTATCTACAAATTTAAGATGACCTAGAAGCTGAAAGTTTTATCACAGATACCTTAATAATTTCTATGAATACTCTCTATATTTCAGGGTCTGAAACGTTACAATTTTTTTTTATACCGAAAATTCCGCGATGACTCAATTCAGGATGATTCCAAAACCTTATCTGACACAGGCTGTATCTCCTTAAGTATAAGGCCTCAGGAGCTGAAATTTGAACCCAACGTACCTTGATCTGTATACTAAATATCATCCAAGGGGTTCCTTTAAAAACATCGTAGAAAAAAATTTATAGCGAAAATACCAAGGTGTCTCAGATGTAGTAGCGAAACCCCAATACCTTGAGCTCTGATACCATATGTTAAGAACCAAATATCAATATAGCATAGAAAAACCTTAGAATAAGTACTCAACACCTTTAAAAAGAGAGAATTTCAGATAATAAGCCTCTTTGAGGGGGCAACCTCATACACCACATAAATTTACAAATACAAGATGATTCCAAATGAAAATGTCTCCTTGGTATATATAGGAGACTAGGAGGTACAATTACAACTAATGGACCCAAGATGACATAAATAAAATAACATTACTAATGTAATATGCCCAAATTAAGGGGTAATGTGCCACTATTTAGGGTTTAACATGGGGCATATCATGGATGATATTTATGCAATAATTTCATCTAATGTTTAAATATAAGAAGGGCACAACCAACAAGTTGGTTGATTTTGTATTTAGACCATTAGCAAAAAAAATCACATCTCGAGGATCCATTATGCATGTTGAGTCATTCACCCATGAAGGATAGAGAGAGAAGTATGCAAAAGATGAGGACATCAAGGGGGTGTATCAACAATGACAAGGACAACTAGATCAAGCAGATGACAATCACCATCTCCAAGATGGATTACTCTACAATATGGAGAATCTTTGTGTGCCAAAGGAACAAAGAGTACAACTAAAAAGGGAGGCTCACACCTTCAAAATTGTTGGTCATCTTGGTGTTAGGAAGAGTATGATTAACTTGCATAGGTATGTTTATTGGCCCAAGATGTAAGAAGAAGTAGCTAGATTTATTAGAGGATGTATTTTATGTTATAACAATAATCCTAATAATAGGAAGCAAGGACTATATGGTCTACTTCCAATCCCTACAATTCCATAAGAAAGCATATCTAAGGACTTTGTTTGGGTTTGTTGAGGAATAGAAATTGAAGGAATGACTATCTACATGTGGTAGTAGACAATTTCAATAAGATGCATTTTGATGGCTTGTAAGAAGACCATCAAAAGGCAAGAAACTACAACTTTTTTCTTTGAAAGGGTTTCAATGCACGTTGGGAATCCAAGCAACATCATTTATTATATAGATGCTAGTTTCGTCAATGTATTTTGGACTTTATTGTGGGAGAATTTGGATACTAAATTAAAGAGATTCATTGCCTTTCACCCACATACTAATGGGAAAATAGAAGTAGCGAATAAGACTTTGCTTCAATTTTTGAGAGTTTAAAATCATCAGCATCGAAGAACTTGGGATGATAATTTGGTTTACATACAATATTGTTATAATAGAGTTGTTCACATTTTCACCAACAAGTTCCTTTTTGAAATTTGTTTTGGATATTTTCCACCATCACCATTGTGTTGAGGAAAAGGTATGGAAAACCTTACTCAAACATTTTCAGATCTTGCTGGGCTAAGACAAGATAGTTGTGAATGTCACCCAAGGTTTATAGCCTAAAAAACAATCGCTTAATCCACGAGTATTAATTACAAAGGACTAAGGCTGGTTTTGTTGTATATATCAATGCAAAAGAAGTAAACTTAAACAAAGTTACATGAATGTGTACAAAAATTATACAATGTATATATGGAGATCAAAGAAAAAGAATGAACCAGATCATTAAAACACATGTGTGAGACTGAAACAATAATTTGATTTTTAATTTATTTCATTATGAGATACAAAACTAAGTTCTCTCTACAAACCCCTGCAAGGGTAGGGACCAAAATCAAATTTAGAAGCCTGTGATGGGCACCATACAAAAAGACTCTGACAATCAAGAAGGAAGCCGAAGCTAAAGATTTGGATCAACCTGCCACAAAATGATGTCACTTGACTCTGCAAGATATTCTTTATTAGTCGTGAAACTCAATTCATACACAAACAAAAATACACAGAATGTCAAAGATAAATCATACACCTTTAAAACAAATTGTTGAAATATGTGATTCGGTTTTTGAAACCTGCTGCTTTCAATAAGACCCTGCTATCATTAAGAGGGTTAAGCCTTCTAGTAAACTCATAATGAATGAAATTTGAAAGTATCTCACTAGTAAAGAGAAAACATTATGGATGTAGTTCTCATTCTATTCTCTCCCCTTTGTCTCTTCATCTCCATGAGATTTTATTCTTCTTCAATAAGTTAGGGTAGTTCAACTACCTTTCTTTAGTTAAGTCAAATTAACTTAACTAATTAGTTTGAGACAAAATAATAATAATAATATATAAATAAGGGTTTTAAATAATAACTAAATAGGTGGGACCCCTTGTGACTCCCATTTATTTCCTTTTACAATAACAAATATCCAACTCATCCAATTTGTAACTCCCACTTCATATATATATATATATACTCAAATAATAAATATTAACAGAATGAAATATAATCACGTCCTCAAAAATAACATCATAGCCAAACTGTCCAATAAAAAATGCTCAAATGAATGCTGCTGTCTGAAACAATGTCAAAATATATGCTTGTTGTTTAAAACTTTATGAAAATAAAAATATTGTCTTCAATTTATAAAACAACCTTAATCATCATCAAAATCCATATTTACTATGTGAGGCATTAGGCCTCTTCTCAATGCTGTCCCCTTTTGATTTTTTTGTGGCATCCTTTCACTGGTTAGAGTCTCGAGGATTAACTGCACTAATAACATGAAAACAATCATCCTTAAGATGAAGGCAAGAGGAGACTGATTCAACAGATTACGTGGATGAGTCGGAGGGGGAGGCTATTCTTTTTCCTTTATCCTGCACAAGCTTAGGTACATCTATTTTTAATCTTTTACTGGCATGTGATGACTGTACGGGTGAGACAACAGGATCATCTTGGGCAACTTTATTTTTTGGTGGTGGAGGGGTTAATGGCAATGATGTAGTGAGACAACCGTGGTGGTGGACAACAGGCTGGTGGACAATCTCTTGCCAACCATCTTTGGCGGGTGGTTATGGTCACTTTGATACATGAGGAGGGACTGGAATGCCAAAAAAATTACGGCTGGGCTGAAAAAGATGTCTGTCAGGATGAGGCTGCAGAATTCCCTAGCCATCCAAGTCGAAGAAACTAGTTTGGAAAATCTGATTTAGCTCTTAAGGATCAACATCAAAGTGTATAAAGAACCATGGCCTTCAATGACCCCTTTTCCAGTTTCCTCTGTTATTAACATTTCTGCCCCTGTTGATTCCTTTACTAAAGAAAGTCATCCTGAAGCAATGATCCAAAACATGTCATGAAAATTTCTTAATAATCCATGCATCAACTCTACCTAAATAGAATTAAAAGTTGGCTCTTATCATTTACCACAGAAGCACATGCAATCCATCCATTAAATCACCAATTAATTGTTCTCCGAACAAGGAGTGAACATGGCTATTGGGAAGATGAGGGGATTGTAATGAGCGTAAAGTGGTATAATGGTTGGGAAACACCACAAGTATTTTTCAATCAATTTCAGAAAAAAAATTCACACTAACATCCAAACACCAATCAATGCCCAACTTCTTCCTTTTAAAACCCCTTTCATTCTATTGAAATTCACAATAACAAACCATGGAAAATTTAAATGTATCTGGGAAAGTGAGGGGTTTGTAATAAGAGAAAAGTGATATAATGGTTGAGAATGAGATTGTTACTGTTCTGTTGATGAATTAACATTTATTATCTTCAAACCATCACTGTCATTATTCCAAAACAAATCTTTGTTCAACATTTAAACTCAAGAGCCAACTGTCCCAAAAAAACAAAAATATAACAAGCCTTAGAACTGCCACCCCACAACTCCCAGATTTCATTGTTTTTTACACATATATCTATTACTTGAGAGATGGTGCAAGGAACTGTCTAACATCCAAAGAAAAATAACTCCAACCAACAGGTAGGACCGAGAATAACCAATACAAACCCTTTAACTTCCACATAAAACAACATAATCCAAAAGTTATATAACAAGGAGAGCTTGAAAATATTCAAGTGCCTCTTATGTTTAATTTAATTAAACATTATAAAATCTTTAACATAACCCAATTTCTGTAGGAATTATGCAACCATACATGTCATCTTCAATTGTGCACATTTAACATCATAGCATTGAAATAAAACCACTACAACCATCCACTACAAAATTTGTTTCCTTTTAATTGTAGGCTTTTAATTTCATATGTTACTTAACAATAGAATGATCCCAGTAAAAAAACTCAGACCAAGCAAGGGCACGATGGAGTGCAATCTATTCCAACCATAATTCAACATAAGGTTAATATCAACCCTGCAATGCTTATCATGTGACAGAATCGGTTCGAAGATCTAGTGGCTTTATTCACCAATGATCCACCCATAAAAATCGACCAAAAAACACTCATAGGTAACACACAACCAATGATGCAAGTAACAGACTTACTCACTGTTCAATCAGAACCAAACTCAAATTAAATCCCCAACATCTATTTACAACCACCGAGACAAAGACCGTCGGGTCTGACCAGAGGGAGTGACTATTAGTTAATGGAGTTTATACAACCAAAACTCTAACACCATAATTACAAACTATGACACAGTTGAATCCAAAGTGCCACCAAACAATTTCCCTCATATACATTTAAGACCGTGGGAGTAATTTCGACATGCCACCATCTAAAAACCAATCATAGAACAAGAACCAAGCTTCACATTCACCCAACCAACTGTCACATAACTTTAGACTAGGTCATGGTTGACACATGGGGGGAAACCAAAACCTTGTTTCTCCATTTCATTCATAATAATAGTTCCCTCATATCACACAGGGTTGCAAACAACACCCCAAAGGCCAAACATAACAATTTAGATGGGGAAACATATAACATAGGCTGAAAAGTTGCCTATGGCTATGTGGCACATCAAGAAACATAACCCATCACAACCAAAACACCATTGCTATTAATGGTGGTAAACCCATTTTGAAATTGTAGAAGGAGTGAAACAAAGAGAGTCATAGCATACCACAATTACCATATTCAATCCCAAAAATGGAGTATCATAAGCAATCTATTATCAACAACCCTGAAACCAGAGTGCTCAACTATGACAGGGAAAAACAATATCATTTGCGCAACCATAACCCAAAAATTCAATAGGAAAGGAACCATAAACCATTTACAACATGCCAACCAACTCACATAGACAGAGCATACATATTCGCCACTGTAACTTTAGAAAGAAAACATCCAACAAGCAAAATCTAAGAGCCAACTATCTATTCTACCTTGGAGCAGAGTTCATAATGAATGAAAGACAAGAAACTCATACCTGTTGTGGAAAACGCAAAGAAAAAACCAACAACTCTGTTATTTTCTCCAAAAGCTGAGCAACACGAAGTAACCACAACCCAAGCCAAACACAATGTGAACCAAGGAGGGTGGGGGCCTCGGGGGTATGGTTATAGAGACATGCAGTAATTGAACGCCGTTTCCAACATAAATGATCACCAACCCAAGTACGAGCGTGCCATACACTGGCCCCAAAACATTAGCATAACAAACCATATAATAGGCCACAATTTGCGAAATTAAACAACGATTTACCAGCTTGTTGTATGCAACCTTAACACCATACTTCATATCCATTGCTAGAACAAGGGGATCACCACATCACCCACATTAAAACGTATCATAAGTAACATATAATATGATCATAATACCAAATGTCTAACAAATCCCAAATTGTAAGGATTGAATTTCCATCAAAATAATAACATAACTATTGTCCACCATCATAACCATGAATGATCCAGACGGATTTTCCACACATGGAAGGACTTTACTGTGTTCACCAAGTTAATTTTTAGAGTGGTGAAGGTGGTAAACTTATATGTTTTGAGTTTTATATTTCTCATGCATTTTATTAATGCTTTGTGAGGAAAGGGTCTCATGCATTCTTATGCTTTATGAGATGCTCATGCATATTAATTATTCTTTATGAGCTTTTGGAAAAACTCATGCAGTTAATTCTTTTTTGTAAAATGATTAATTCTTGTGAGGGAAAGTATGAATCACATATTATTCATTAAAATTTGTAATTATGGAAATTGGTTTTTATGTGAGAAACCACCTCACACCAATTTGCCATTATTCTCAATTTTAGGTTGAGAGAATCAAGGACATGGATGAAGAGTCTTTGGGTGGTTTTGAGAATTTTCCCATTATGTACTTGAAGATAGTTTGAGATCGTACATTCATGGATCTTGTTTTTCCTCTTTTGTAATTAGATCCTATTATTGTGGATCTAGGAATCAATGCTATTTCTTAAGAGAAAGTGAGGAAAAACTATATAATGCCTTATGTGGGTCCTTTGAATGAAGGAGAGTAATGGAGAGCTAATGAGTGGAGTTAGAAAGCCATAATGCTACTACTCCTAAGCTTGGAGAGACTTATTCATGTAAGGTATTATCCTTCTTGATGTATGGAGAGGTATGAGTGTGAGCAATCTTCTTGAATCCTCATTGAAGGAGAATGCATCTCTTATGTAATCACTTATGAGAAGGTCCCAACATCTTTTGAAGAAGGAATTAAAGCGATCCGTATTCCAATTGAAGCGAGTCTGGAGACGTAGTCCAGGAGGGGTGAACTCCGTTACCAACATTGGTTGTCTCTCTCTCTTATCTTTTCATGTGCTTTATTCAATTTGCGTTCATGTATGTTATGTATTCTTGTTTAAGCACATGGTTAATCATGGATTTATATGCCCTTTAACCCTTATGCAAACACTTCATCAGAAGATGATTCTCAATTGAAAACTTGTGTAAAGTACTCGCCCGTTTTCAAATCAATGAACAATGTGTGTGTGAGTTGAAGCTTGAACCTTTACCATATGCGAACCAACTGTAATATAGCGATGCTCAGAGTCATGATAAAAGGCCAAACACAAGTGCAACAATAGTAACCATGAGGGCCATTACATAACCTTTTAATTTACTCAACTCAATTTTCACATAACCAACCAATTACCAATTTGCCTTGGAGAACATTTAGAAACACGAAGATATTCTGTAATGCAATCCTGAGTGCTGAGATAAAAAGAGCCATTCTTCATAATAATTCACATGACGGGGTCCCACCTATTTAGTTATTATGTGTGTGTGTGTGTGTATATATATATATAGAGAGAGAGCGCGCGCGAGAGAGAGAGAGAGAGAGAGAGAGAGAGAGAGAGAACTCATTTAGGCAATGCAACTCATTTGCATGCAGGGTTTGAAGTTGCGCTTTTGGGCATCAACAAACTGGACTCCACAAGGAAATTTATCCTCAACATATTAGAACTCAAAATGTCTTGGTCTCACAGACCAGTGAAGTAGTGAGTAAACAAAAGAAAACTGATGAAAGGAAAAGTTATGCAACAGGGGGGAAAATATGGTTTAAGGGAAATAACAAGGCAAGATTTTGGGAATAACTTATGGAAAGTTGTACGTATGAAGGGAATTGGTCATGTACACATAACGATCATATAAGACCCAATATATAACACATCTTAATTTTTAAGGAGTACTCTTCTGGTATGCTCTTGAATCTCAGGATGGAGGGAAGAAAGGGATAGTAGAAATAGGGAAGAAGACAAAATCAACTATCCTACAACAGTGCTGAAAAAAATAGCAATTTTAGCGATGTCTAAAAGTAGGAAATCATGACCACTGTGTATACCTTATTTCTTATTGATCAACAATACTTACAAAATGACATTGTTATGGAAAAACTGATCCAGACTTTATTTATGATAAATTAAAAAAATAAAACAACAACAATTAAAAGCCCAACAAACCAAAGTAAAAAGGCAAAAGTAAAACAAAAGACTATATACAAAATTCAATTCAAATAAGCGTTGATTATCAGACTGGTTCCACACAATGTTTCAAGTGGGAACCATTGGTGCTGTAAGAGAACAATCACTCTTCCAAATCCTTTAGAAGGTATGAGTCTGCACCTAGGACAAAAGCGATTTTAAAAGGAGCTAGCCATAGTTTTTGGAACTTTGAGTGTCTTCCTGTCTCAGCATGAGCTGAGTCCCATAGTAGGACTTTTTTTGTCAATATTAAATTCAACATCTTTCATTCGTCTGTTAAAATAATTTTTCACAAACTGCTGCCTTCTCTTTATGTTCTCTAAGGAAAAATTCCTTTGTTATTCCAGGGCTAACAATGCATTTATCCTTTGGGGAACACTGGAAGAATTTAATTCTTCAATTTGTAACATCAGCCATAAGGAAAAAAGATCCAACTTAGTAGGAATAATAACCTCTTGGCCATATGCGAGCTAAAAGGGAGTACAACCTGTGCTTGCCTTGGTGGTAGTGCGATATGCCCAGAGAGCGTAAGTGAGAAGTGTGTGCCACTGATGAGGTTTATCCTCTATGGTCCTTTTGATGATCATAACCAGGTTTTTGTTAGTGGACTTATCTTGTCCATTTCCTTGGGGGTAATAGGCCGATGAAGTGAAATGCTTGACCCCTAATTTAACCACAAATTGAGTTAATTTTGCAGAAATGAAGGCTGGGCCATTATCCGCAATGATCTCTAGTGGAAGGCCAAATTTGGAGAAGATATTAGTTTCCAGGAAAGAAATTACCTGCTCATACTCTGTGTGCTTAAGAGGAACAACCTCGGTCCATTTAGTAAAGTTCCATGGCTGTCAAAATAAAAGTATGCCCTGCGAAAGACAGAGGATTGATAGGACCAATGAAGTCTAGGCCCCATTTAGAAAAAGGGAAATACGGGAGGACAGGTTGTAAAGGCATGGCAGAAAGATGCTCTTTCCTAACAATTTTTTGGCACTTATTGCAATACCTTGCGAATTTGTAGGAATCTTGAAATATCGAAGGCCAATAGTAACCATTCCTTATAATTTTAAAAGCAATAGCTTTAGCAAAAAAATGGCCACCAATGTGAATGACAGAAATTAACGATCCATGAATTTCCTGTAACAATTTATGGGCTTCTTCATCATTCATACATCGAAATAATAAACCATCAACAAAGATTCTAAACAAGAAGTCTCCGAAAATAATATACCTGGAATATTTGAGGCAGAGTCTTATTCTCTGGCGAGGATCCAAGTTGTCTAGGCATTTTTGATGCTGCAAGTAATACACCAGATTTCTATACCAAGGATGTTCAACTATAGAAAGATTTTGATTTTTGTTTGCACCCAATTCGTCACTTGGTGAGCAAATAAAGGGTGCTTACATGGCCAGTTGGGTCTTGCTGGGCATGACAACTGTAGAGGAAAGGGTTAGAGAAAACAAAACAAAACTATAAGCAAGAATTAAATTAAAACAAACTAAAACTATGAGCATATGGATAAAGAAATAACAAAGACAACAAGACCAATATCACCAATGTTTTTAGGC
>SNQJ01S0018614.1:92480-107554 GCA_010110895.2 Picea sitchensis | reverse complement strand
AACCGTGTAACAAGGTCGAGTGTCAGGGGGACGACAAGACTAGTGATAAGTTGTGCCAGAGGTGGGACAAGGTGAACAAATTCAGAGGGTAGAGGTAAATGACCTGTATAGTGCTCTGAAGATATGAACGATGCCGGTAAGGGAAAATGAGAAGCAATGCTCCAACCAAGGGTGACATGGGTTGCGTTTGGCCAAAAAGGAAGCAAGTCGCCAACGATGACGACAAAAGAAAATGTAATGACCGAAAATAAAGGTGTTTGTACAATAAATAATGAATAATATGGAAAAAATGTACAAATACAGAAACGGGTTCCCCAGTGTGAAATGAGTGCCCCAGGGAGGGCAGAAATTTCTTGGAAAACAGATGAAGGGTGGGGGCCCCATTGGTGAGTTTCTATATGAGGTAGGTGAAATGAAGATAGGTTCGCAGATGGGCAAACTGATGGGGGATGAAATGGAGGGTTCATGATCCTGCGGAGGTGCAGGTAAAAAGAATAGAACCATAAAGACATGATCTGGGAGTCCATATGGGAAGCTAGCAAAAATGAGGAGAAGGAGTATGTGGTTGATTCGCAACATGATGAAAGACTACCGGGACTCCCATCCCTAAAGGGTAATGAAGAACAACATGAGTGTCAAAAGTGCCAAAAGGTGCTATGAATGGGACAACTCATGTGGGTGAGAATGCTACCGGGTTACAATACCGATGATGCAAAAGGAGGTGTGAGTACTGCAGAGCCGGGAATGAGGATCCTAAAGGCAAATATCAGAGGGTGTGACTGGAAAATGTAAATGCAGTGCAACGGGGGGAGACTACATGCCAGTGCTGAAGATATACCTGAAGGGATAATGTTGATGACCGAGGAGCAAGTACCTGCACACATAAAAACGAAATACCCAAGGTGAACAATATCTGAAGAGAATCAAAGATATGAGCATGTATTTGACAAAGGTGACAATGCGCGTGCGTACCTGACCATGATATGAAAAAAGGCGCCCCGGGGGGTCAGGATGAAAAGTGTCCCAGGGACGGCTATGATGTAGGTGGCGGAACACTGATCCCGTGGCTGAAGACGGTTTGAAAAATGGACACCTTGGGCTCCCGGAATGGTGAGTGGAAGTTTGTCAAAAGGCATATATATAGCCGTAGGGCCCACATTGCCACCTCATTTGTACCTGCTGCTATAGTGACTGGACGAGCAGATTGCAGAGGAGATTTGGAGTTTTAGGGAGCACGAGGTATCCGATCGACGTTCTGCGAGTTTCAGGTTAGTGGTATGATCATTCTGCATAGAAATAGGTTTCCAATTTTTGGGCAGGGTAGGTACCGGGGGCCGTATAGGGGGTTTGAGGGGAGTTTTTATAGGATGTGGGCCCGCATGAGCGGGCGATTCAGTGGAAGGCGCGCACACGTGCACGCCTGTCCACTGAATATGAGCGCATGGGTGCGCGGGTAGGGTAATTTAAGGCGCGCCCTATGGGCACACCTGTGAGTTGAACATGCGCGCATAAGTGCGCGCCTGTGGGTTGTACAGGCGCGCACATATACGCGCCTGTATGATGGACATGCGCGCTCAGAAACGCGCCTGTGTAGTGAACAGGCGCGCTCAGAAGCGTGCCTGTGTAGTGAACAGGCGTGCACATATGCGCGCCCATAGAGTGAACAGGCGCGCATGTATGCGCGCCTGTGGGTGAAAAAATCGCGCCTTTGAGGCAAGTTTTGAAGGGTGAAAATTGAGTCTCTTTGATGCATTTGATGGTTGCATACGCTGATATAGGACTCTGTGTTGTGTGCAGGTGGCTAGCAGTGACTATGGCTGTTCGGTGGCGTGAGCGAGCCTAGTCGCAGTTACGAGATGCGGTGGCCAATGCAGGGCCTGAGGTGCGAGTGACTTTAGCAACTTGTGGGTTGCTAAAGTTCTTTGAGTGCCCGTTGATACGGGCACATGAGTACTTACTCCAGTTCCTGCTCCAGATGTGGAGTCCGGAGCTGCACTGCTTCCTCGTGCGAGGAGAGAAGATCTCCTTCACTGCGGTGGAGGATGTGTATTTTTTGACGGGGCTCCCCTTCCGGGGAACGCCTCTGCTGGCAGAGCCGGTGCTGCCGAGGGATACACCCCTGTCGGAGATCGTCGAGCGATATTGCTCAGGCGAGAACTACATGTCTGGGACTGTAGTGAGTGTTAGTGGTCTAGATTCCCTGACGCATCGTTGCATAGCGGCGATGATTGTTCGTGTCTATGTGTCACTGGCGACCCAATGGATTAGTGGAGGCTAGCTGCTGGTGTTGGAGAGGGTGGTGGTGGGTCGTGAGTGGTTCGCATGGGGGCTTACGTTGCATGCGCGGATGATCACACAGTTGGACCATTGTCGGTCCACACGTACAGGAGAGTTTGCGTTTGGCTCGATCCTGGTAGCCTGGTTCTTGGAGAGGGTGCCCATGCTGCGCCTGAGGGTTCTACTAGAGGCGCATGGGGCACGAGAGCCGCGATTGAGGCGGTGGTCTTCAGTTTTGGTTCGCCACGGTGGTGGTGAAGGTGGCCATTATTTTACAGTGCAGGCGGCACAGATATGGCGGTAGATGCCGCAAGTGATACTTCGATACCCCTATGCTGGGGTTGACTTCCGGGGGGACCCGGACATGGTGCTGCCTCCTGGGGAGGCTTTTGACCATCGAGGTATGTTGAGTATTGTGTATGTTTTTGATTTATGTTATGTTTTGAGATATCAGTCCTTATGTATGTGATATAGATGCTGATACTATCTGCTGTTGTTGTCTGTTGCATGTGCAGATGTGGCACCTCGCGGGCGCGAGGTGGAGTTGCAGAGAGTGCCGATTCAGCGAGAGCCGGAGAGACTGCCGCGTGGAGAGAGGCGTCGGCGGGATGAGGCCGCAGGGCGACTAGCAGAGCCCGAGAGGGCAGCAAGGGGGCGTCGGTTCGACAATCCTGGTGCAGGGCCGTCACATGCTCCTCCGGCGGCAGCCAGAGTAGATTTTGATGATATACGCCATCGTCTGGAGACGGTGTTACAGGACGTGCCTGAGGGCATGTGGATCCACATCCAGGACGAGGGGTTCCTGGAGCAATGTATAGGAGTACCGCCACCATGGCGGGGTATAGTGTGACGAGCAGTTGTGCTTGCCGCGATGATGAGTGGACGGCTGCCGCCGGGGCAGGAGGGTCCTGATGGTGTGCCACCACCACTGCCTGGGGCAGGTGGGGGTGGGCCACCATCTCCTCTTGAGGGAGGAGCAAGTGGGGGTGTGATAGAGGCACCCTGATTTATGTATGGTGTATACTGGTTTTTTGTTGTATATAGGCTGGTGAGCCGATTTTTGTACCGAGGTGTGGCACTGGCCTGCGGGCAGATGTATTTTTGTATGTAAACATTAGGATGGACTGATAGGCCTTGATATATATATATGGGTATACATATTTTTTGAGATCCTGATGTTGTTTACATATATTTTTTGTTGATGATGATGATGTTTATTCTATCTATATGCTGTGACAGGATATATGAGATGTGTTATGTATGTGTAGCTTGATGTGATATATGCCAATCTAACACTGTGTTAGCTATTTCATCTGTTGTTTGATTCAATTGTCTTGGAATATGTGTAAATGTAATGGAATCAAAATGTCGAGATAATAATATAACCTACAGGTATTTGCGAAAGAGGCACGGATCGCATACACGGTAAACATTGTTGAGCTGGAGAACGACTAGTTGAGAGTCGAGGAAAACGCTAAGGTGACGAATATGATGACGCTGGGCATCGGCCAGGAGGCCAATGACCACAACGTATTCGGCTTGGTTGTTGGTTGCTGGCCCCAGACAGATGCCGCTTGAATGTAGCATTTCATGTGAGGGGGTATATAAAGCCCAAGCTGCCGAAGCGAGATTTTGTGTCCAACGGCTGGTGCCGTCGGCGTAACCAATGTGGTAGGCGGGTAGAGAACGCATCTGTCAATAGCACAAAGGATAGTTTAGACGAGGGGGTAGGAGAAAAAATATTAAAAACACTAAACAAGAAAAAATAACCTAAAGTAGAATGACTACTTCTAAGCATAAAATTTCTTGAGGTATAACCTGTTGACGGGTTCCTTGAGCGAGAGGCCTTCGGGGGAGGCCAGGATGTATGCGCCTTTGGTGAGGCAATGTTGGATGATGTAAGGGCCATGCCAAAGTGATTCGAATTTGCCATGGCCAAAGGTGTCATGAGCGATATCATAGGCCAGGACGAGGTCGCCTTCTCGAAATGAACGAAGGTTGACATGGCGATCAAAGGTAGCTTTGGATCATTTTTTAGCTGCCTCGTTGTTCTGTAATGAAGATCAACGATCTTCATCCAGTGACTCCAAGTTCAGCAAGCGCTGCTCCATTGGAGCAGTGTCAGGTAATAGCTCAATTGCTGTGCGAAGGGTGGGAATTTCACACTCGATGGGAAGAGTTGCCTCGACCCCATGGACTAAATGAAATGGCGTGAAACCTGTAGCGGTCTTTACTGCCGTTCGATAAGCCCATAGCGCGAAAAATAACCTATGATGCCAATTGGTTTTATGTTTATTAACCGTGCGCTGTAACATGGTCTTGAGGACTTTGTTCACTGCCTCGACCTGTCCGTTTGATTGAGGGTAATATGGTGAGGCGAACTCGTGAGAGAAGCCTAACCGAGATGAGAGTTCGACGAAGATCTCATTCTCGAAGTGTTTTCCATGATTGGAAACAAGTTGGAGTGGTACGCCAAAACAGGATATGATGTGATTAAAGAAGAAGCGCGCTGCAGTGTCAGCGGTGTTGTTGAAAGTGGGCATAGCTTCGGCCCATTTGGTGAAGTAATCAACGGCGACAACAATGTATTTGTGACCATTGCTGGAGGGGGGATTACAAGTCATAAAGTCGATGCCCCATTTACAAAAGGGGCCGGCCGTAATGACAGGTTGAAGAAGAGAGGGGGGAGCTCGGGCTTTGTTGGCATAGAGCTGACATTGCTCACAACGTTTCACGGCGTGAATGCAGTCGTGGAACAAGGTAGGCCAAAAGTAACCGGCTCGGATAATATTATGAGCCGTGGAGATACCCGAAAGATGGGCCCCACATGCGCCGCTGTGGCAGTCATTTAAGACTTTGTTGGCCTCGTCAATAGTCAGGCAACGACGAAGAATGGTGTCGACACCCCGTCGATATAAGATGTCTCCGATGAGGAGATAGCGAGGGGCCTGATGGCGGATACGCCGACGATCATCTCATGATAGATGGTTACCGAACTTTTGAGTTCGTAGGTAGACGAGAAGGTTGCCATACCAAGGATCATCGAAAGCTATGTAAAAGAGATGTTCGTCAGGAAAGTCGGTGTTGACGGGGGCACTGGTGGTGTCAGAGGGAAGGGCCGTGACAAGTTCGGCGAGAACGAGGGCCTTCTTACTCTTAGGTGTTGAAAACTCGAGGTCGTATTCCTGGAGGATAACGATCCATCGAGCGAATTTTCCGTTAACTTGTCGACGACTGAGCAAATATTGCATAGGGTTGGAATCTGCGACGACCTTCGTGGTGCGAAGAAGAATGTAATGGAGCAGTTTCTGGACTGCGAGGACAACTGCAAGAGCAAGTTTCTCTTCGTGTTTGTACTTCAAGGGTGGTCCTGAGAGGTTCTTACTAACGTAGTAAATGACATGTTCATGATTGTCATCTCCGAGCTGGACGAGGACGCCGACTACTGATACAGCTGATGCTGATACGTAGAGGATGTAGTCGCGATTATAGTCAGGTGCACTAATTAAAGGTGCATTTGAAAGCGCTGCTTTGAGATCGTCAAACAACTGTTGGGCATAGTCGTCCCAGTGAAAGGGGAAGTCGTGACAAAGTAAGCGAAGGAAACCATGTGCGCGTATGGCGTAATATTAAACAAAGCGTCTGAGGAAGTTAGCTTTTCCCTGTAGACTCTGCAGTCATCGTAAATTCCGAGGAGGTGGAATTTCGGTGAATGGCTTTGACTTTGAGGGGGTCCACGGTAATACCGCTTTGGGAAATGATAAAACTGAGGAGGTGCCCGGCGGTGACACAGAACACACACTTGAGGGGGTTCAAGCAGATGTTGTACTGGCAGCACCGTTGAAAGATGATTCGTAAATCATCGAGATGTTGGGTTTGTTTCTTGGACCGAGTTGTGAGGTCGTCCAAGTAGGCGAGGATGATTTCAGCCAGATCATTAAATATGTATGTAATCGCCCGCTGGAAGGTTGCGCCAACGTTTTTTAAGCCGAAAGGCATGACACGGTATGTGAAAGTACCCCACGGGGTAATGAATGTGGTTTTATATTGATCGGCTGGGTGGATTTGAATTTGGTTATAGCCAAAGAATCCGTCCATAAAGGAGAGAGCCTCGTGGCCAGCGCAATCGTCGATAATTTGATCGATGAAAGGCGTTGGAAAGTTGTCTTTTGGACATGCGTTATTGAGATCGCGAAAGTCTGTGCAGACGCGAATAGTGCTCTGTTTTTTATCGATGGGTACAGGGTTGGAAACCCATGAAGTGTAAGCGATGGGGTAAATAAACCCAGCCGTACGTAATTTGTCAATTTCGGATTTGATAGCCGCGGCTTTAGACGGGTGTAGCGGTCGCTGTTTCTGGCGAACTAGTGTGATGTCCGGCCAGGTGTCGATGCGATGTTCGACAATAGATGGGTCAAGGCCGGGCATCTCTGTGTATGACCAGGCAAAAATATCCCGATATTCCTGGAAGAGGGCTTTGTATGCGGCGATTTCCTGGTGAGTACAAACGGCTCCGATGATGATTTTTTCGACGATGCCCTTTTTAATGGAAATGTCGATTTTGATGGTGGGGGAAATGTTTGCCATATTACCTTCTTCAAAAGCGTCAGGAGCAGGAATGGGGTTGTTGAACCAATCGATAGGCCCGGATGGGATAAAATATTTGGTTTCGACCGCGTAAATGGGGTTTTGGTTCGGAGGCATGTGGGCTTCCTGTGGAAGGAAGAGTGCACGATGATGTAGTGCGTCCCAGGGAGAGTCCGGGCGTTGTAGCTCTTCCAGTATTTCTTCGTCGCATTGGAAACGATGGGAATATAATGGATCGTGAGGAGTGATCTCAGTGACAATGTGATTGCCCCCTGCTGAAGAAACAGAGGGGGTAATGCTAGGAGATGATGAGGGTTCACTCGACATAAACCATATGTTGAAATACTGAGGGGTACCCGTGGTGGTTGGATGAAGAATCTCCGCAGGGGAATGAGTAGGAGAGTTGGGGGGGTTGCGGGGTAAATCCTCAGAGATGTCATGTAAGAACCATGGAGGCGTTGGGAGTGCCTCGGGTTCTGGAGAAATTATATGGAGATCCTCGAGTGACGAAGGAATGTCAATTACCGCCGCTGCGGGTTGGTGACGCAGGGTCAATTGACGTTGCCTATATGAGAGGATCATCGGACACTGGTATGTAAAGTGAGTCAATGAATCGCAGAGAGAGCAAGGGCATCTCATACGTTCATTGACTGTAGTGGTGACATAGCGAATGTCAGTGATGTTGGATGAGGACGTAGCAGGGCGTGGGTTGTTCTGGACGTTCTGGCATATCGCCGCTAATGTCTGCCGAAAGCGTGGTAGTGCTGGGCAGTGATGGGTATAATGGCCATATTCGGAACAGATAGCACACACGAATTTGGTCCTCATCCCTTTACTACTGGAAGGTTGGGTGGTAGTAGTACTAGCAGTAGTGACGGGTGTGGTGATAGTTTGATTGAGGGGAATCAAATTCCGTAATTCCGGTAGTGATGGGCAGTTGTTGGTTTGGTGTCCCTCCTTCTCACAAAGTGCGCAAGGTGGTGGGATGCGTGGAGGAAGTGGAGCTGTGGGCTCTTTCTTCTTTCTCCAATGGAAGGCTCTTGTGCCCTCACAAACTTGCTCTCCTTACAATAAGAAAATGAGAATGATGGTGAAAGAACTCCTAGCACATTCACTCAATGGAGAGGTGAATGGCTCAATGAAATGGTGCTAATGTGTTATTGTCAAGGAGTGAGTCCTTAAAACAACCTAAGCAGCATAACATTACATGAAATTCCTTGAGAAAATGATGTTTCTTGATGGCTTTTTATAGCATAGCATTGGGTGATTATGTAACTCCTTTGAGGTGTGAAAAGGGGCTCTTTAGGGCTTAATTAGGTCTTTGACCAGCCTACCATGCGGATTCAGCTCAGATTTGGGAGTCAAATCGGCTTGGGAGCTGATCCAGAAGTGGTTGGGAGGCCGACCAATTCCATAAATGCGCCGTTTAGCAGGTGCGCGGGTTTTTACGCCAACAGCCGCGCGTCGTGCGCGCATGCGCGCATTGTACGTTCCTGTTCCGCGCATATGCGCACGCACCCAACTTTTGTAAAGCGCCCTTCAATTTTTGGTTACTTTGTATAGTTTTTGACCCTTTTGCAATGCTGTGAAATTAATTCAGTGCCATGAATGACTTCATTCCTATTTGATGATGCTGAGTTCTTTTCGCCATGTGCGGACGAAACTTCAATGATAACAATTTTCAATATAGAATAGAGTTGAAAGAGGATTATCACGATCATCAATTTCTTTACTTGGTTCAGGGTGCTGAGCTAAGTGAAGGGGTAAGTCTCATCCCATGATCATTTTTGAAGTCATGATGGTTAAATCATGCTCCTGAATTTTGGCAAGCCAATGTGCAAGTTTTCCTGAAAGATAAGTTTGTGAGAGAAGAAACTTAACAACAAGAAAAGGGACTCTTACCTATGTATGCTTGCCTAAAATAAAGTGGTAAATTTTTTCTATAGCCTTAACAAGAGAAAAGACATGTTTTTCAATATAAGAGTACTTGATTTCATCATCTGGTAAACTCTGGCTCATGTATGCTACATGTTTTTCATTTTTTTGGTCATCATTTTGTAAGAGGATAGCATAAATTGCTTCCTCGATCGCATTGGTATATATGATAAACTCTTTTTAAAAATCCGTTTTTGCCAAAACCAGTGCTGAGCTAATTGCTTTCTTAATCCTAAGGAAAGCATTTTAGACATCACTTGTCCAAGAAAGAGAAGGATCTCGCTTCATAATAATATCTATTGGTTTAACCATGACCAAAAAATCAAGAGCGAACCTACATACAAAATTGATAATTCCCATGAAAGCTTGGAATTCTTTCTTGGAGGTGGTGTTATAACCCTAAATTGCACCGGAGATACTTACCTGACATCAGGCAATCTCAGACTCCTTCTTTGCCAAAACACTACTGAACAATTCTTCGTAAAAAAACCCCTTTATAAAGTCCCATGTGCCCTGCTCCATTATTGCACGCGTGTACACACTAGCTGCTCCAATACAACCTGCGTGTACCTACAAAAGCACGGAAAAATGAAAGTTGCTGACAAAACACACAACTTTGGGCAAGTTAACTAAACGTTTCGGCCATGCATGGCTGGTCATTCGACCAAATACCTAGCTCCTTCTAGCCTATAAAAGAAGGGGTAAGGGTCCCATTTGAAAGGAGGAAAATCATAGTAAAGAGACTATACCCAATTGGGCATTCCCTTTGTCCCAACCTTTAGCCATCCTTGTGCAAAGAGAAGTATAGAGCAAAGCAGTTGGAGGACAGTTGAAGTGGAGCCCAGGACCAATTTCGAGGAGCAGTGTCGACCACATATTGTAAGTTTACTCTTGTGAAGATTAATACAAAAAGGAATACTTTTCCCGTCCCGCCATATCACGTGTTCAAGTTGAATGTTTATTTTATGATATTGTCACAACTAACCCAACAATTAGTATATGAAATGCATGTTTGCAGCTTTTTGTTTGTTCATGAGTGAATGCAGACCAACTTTGGGAGGAGGCTTGCAATCGAAGAGCGAGTGAAAGAAAAGGGATCGACATCAAACGAAGGACTTAAGGTAGAGTTATCGAATCTCATTTACACCTTTGTATTGCATGAATGTGGGGTTATGTGTTGGGAGAATACAAAAGAGTAGAGGCCTTTGAAATGGTCATTTTCTGCATGCATGATTAGAGCCCTTAAATGCTAAGTCCGTAGGAGGGATTCCCACCCACAACAGAATTGGTGACCATACTGGGGATCTCTAGGGTTTCTGGGAGTCTTTTTGGGTATTTTTAAAAATTGGTTTCATTACTTATTTTTAGAGTTTCTGCAAAAGTCTGAGCTAGCAGGAATTCTGGTCTTCCATACCAGTTCTTCCTGCTTAATTTTCTTCGCTTAATTTTCTTGGCTGCATTTTCTTTTTTGGGAGGTCACAGAGGTACACGCGACCTGTATAAGGCTCGTATGCATGTACACGTGCCCAACCTTCACACAACCCGCGTGGACATGCTAGCTGATGAAGTGACAATAGTGTGGTTAAATTCATAATTTTTTTACTAAAGAGGCAGTCATCCTCTTCCCTGTCAGAAGTGATCCTTCTCAGGGGTTTTCTGGAACTTATTCTAGTCTCTGTTTTTTTGCAGTTTTTAGCTTAGGCTTCAACTCAGATTGGTTTTGTTCTATGAAATTTTCCTTGAATTGTTTTCTTTTTCTGTCAAAGTAAGTTTCTGAGTCTTCAAGAGATTCTGGTTCTCAATACCAGTAGTCTCTGCCAGTGCTTGATTGATTTTATTTTCATTTTTTGAAGATTTGTAGAGGTACACGTGGCCTGCATAAAGTCTGCATGCGTGTACATGCGCTCTGACCTTACACAACTCGCGTGCACACGCTGGCTGTTGAACTGCCAACAACGTGCCTGTTGAGAAAATTTTTGTTTCAGGAAAGGAAGTGATCCTTTTCTTTGACAAGAGTTTATACCTCCTAGTTTTTTTGGTCTCTGTCATAGCGGTCAGTAACTTGGGTTTGATCACAGCAATAGCTTTCTTTTTCATTAAGAAGTTTTCCTCAAAATTTTCCTTTTATAGGGTTTTTAGACAAGTGCGAGAGTCCATTTTAATCTGCTTGTGTGTTATTTTTAAAGTGACTCTTTGCGATCTGCGCTTAGGCCAAAAGTTTTCGTGGTCTTTACTTGTCGATATTTTTCCTTTTTTGCTTTGTGAGCATTCAAATAGAAAAAAAAAATCTTTTTGTTTGGTTAAGTAGTCATTGGTTTTCATTTATAACCAGGAAAAGTTTTTCTTTCATAAGTTCTTGGTTGTTTACTTAGGACAATAAGTAGCTCGTAGTCGAGCGAAATCCTGTTTTGAGTGTGCTGTTCAAAGATCTTGGAAAAAATTTCAATTTGAAAAGTTGATTAAGAATTGTGTCAAGAAGAAGTTATTTTGTCTCCAACTTTCTGTTTATTTTTCCTTCGTCCCTCAAACATCACTAGTTTCACTTTCATAACCTTTGACTTAAGACAAACCATAAAAATTAACACTAAATCTAAAATTAATTAGACTTTTTATGTTTGTAGGGTCAACCAACTAGTTTAGGGTTAGAGCCTTGAATTAGGTTGGAGAGGAAACTCTTCAAGGCCTTTAAATCAAACATTGGAGTCTGAGCTAGGGAGTGTTAAAAGTCCAGTATTGTGAAATTTATCCGGGACCCCCTTCTAACATAGGGGATAAACACGAGGTCGCGTGCGGAAAGGTAGCGGAGATAACCCCTCCAAAGCCGGACCAATTGTAGTGGAGAACACATATGGAGGGCTTATCTTGGGATTCCGTCGATTGCATTTGCCACGGAGCTTCGTTGGTCTCGAATCCGTTTGAGGTCCTCAGTTGTATTCTAGACCACTTGCTTTTGATACCCTTGATAGGTTTTGGGCTCGATACCTTGCTCATTGTGGTCTACCCGACTGTCGACTGTACCCGCCTGGTGATTGTTCGTGTGCTGGCAACCTAGTTGCCTATATTTTCTAGAGACATACACAGGTGACTGTGGGGGTATACTGCGGTAGCTAGGACAAACATCGAGCCATGCTTTGCAGAGTATACCCGAAGGGTTCTTCCATGTTCGAGTTGCACTTGCATCGGTAAGTTTCTCTAGTGTTGGTTGTTGTAACTGTTCTTCCAACTAGTTTAGTGTTTTCTTGTTTTATCTTGTAGGGACCTTTTTCTAGTGTGTGTTGTTTTTGAATGAATAAAAATCCCTAGTGTGTCTTTGATCTTATCACACAGTGGAGGATCATGAGCTCCGTCGGTCACGAAGGATTCTTGGCCTACCACGGGTTACAATGGAGCCACCCCCGCCACCGCTAAGGCGAAAGCTAGACCAACAAGGGTCTTTTGAAGCGACCGGGTCATAGGAAAACACACCTGACCAACCTCTGTTAAAGGACCTTTCGACACCTTTAAAGCGGGCAATAATGGAGGCAAATCCTGTCTCTTCTTCTGGGAATCCTAATATTCCCACCACGATTGTCGTCACAGGGGGCCACCTCCTACCCCATTGTCGCCGGTCCGAGCCACCATGGTCTTGACTGCCTCTACCTCGAGCAATGGTCCGATCTCGTCTTTGACAACGACCACTGCTCCTTTCACACAGAGTGTGACAGGCCCTCCGTTCTCATATGGGATGCCTAGCACAGGTACAAGCCCTGTACTATCCTACTCCACTTTACAGACTTTAGGTCTGGGGGTAGGGAGCTCTAAGGCTCCTCTGCAAGGACCCATGGGGGGCACTTCAGCTCCTTTTAACGCTTTCCCTTATGGGGGAGGTCATATACCTCCTTCATCCCCTTCACTCAGCGGTACCCACCAGCAATCCACTGGTCGGAACACACACCATAGTTCACTTGTAGTAGGGAGTCAAGGACCACCTTCTCATAATATGCCGTTAGGGTCGACACCGTTTTCTTTGCTCGGTGCGTTTGGTAACAACGCTTTCTCTTTAACTGCTTTCCTGACTGGGGGTAACTCTGGTTATGGCCAACCTAATCCTATGCAGGGTACTATTCCTGCACAAGGGGCAAACCCAGGAACTTCTTCCACATCAGGACCTTGGAATTATTGGCAAGGATTAGTTCCCTCGTCAGGAATGCCGATCTGGGGCAATTCTTTTCACAACCAATGGAACCCCGGGCAAGGTACAATACCTATGCCCATGGGAACGACATGGGGAAACCCTTCCCAAATTCCTCCGAATGTAATGCACGCCCAACCATCTACGTCCTATTTCTGGAATCAGCCAATGATGTCTCCTTAAACGCAAAATCCATACACTGGTCATGGCCATGGTTTTTACCAAAAGCCCAACCAACAACCCAACTTTTCCTGGCAACCTTGTGCTAGTCAAAATCTAGGCCCCTTTTTCCATGGTTATCATCAACAACAACCAAAACTACCTTTCTTGGAAACCTTACATTTGCCAAACTTGACAAGGTTGTTGAATGACCCCATCTGTCACGATCCAAGTTGGCACATACCAAAGTTCAAAGAAAAGCTTAATGAATATCCAGGGGATCATGTGACCACCTTCCATCTTTGGTGCTCATCTAATTCGTTGAAAGACAACTCCGTACAGTTGCGATTGTTTCAACGCACTCTCACTGGGAGTGCTACGAAATGGTACATCGAGCTCGACCGCTCGAGATATTCTTCCTTCGGCGAATTGGCAATGGAATTCCTTAACCATTTCCAATTACCTGTGAGATACGACGCTGACACAGAATTAATGGCCAATTTCGAACAGACAAAAGCGAACCATATCTCTGATCACATCCAAGAATGGAGACACTGGAAGAGTTTGATTAAGGTACCAGTCCCACTAGCATTCTTGCTTGAGTGGTTCCTTAAGTCTTTGGTCCCCCAACTATCCAAAGACGTCGCAACGTCGGGAGTTTTTTCCGAAGAAGATGCCATCATGAGAGCTGAACAACTTGAGCTAATTTATTCTCAATCTGGTTTACTGTACGAGATTTTGCCGGATGCACCATGATCCATACTTGATAAAACCAGACAGAGAGCTAGACCACATGCTGATGGTATTGTAGGTTCAACAAAAACCTAGCCCGCTGAACAACTGACGAAACAATTGTAGTAATTGTCTATACAACACACATCGGCCAACCAAACTACTGTTTCGGCTGCTCCCCCTACCCAAACGTCGGATGTACATAGTGTGCAATCGACAAATCCAAAGGCCACCTAGCAGCCTAATGGAAAGAAAAAACATTGTAAGAAGGGTAAGGGGGATAAGAAACCCACTAATAATGCTTGCGGGGGAAACACTAAGAAACGAAAGGCGAAGTATCTGTGTAACCTGTGCACGAAAGACCACCTGACCCACCAGTGCCCTCGGCTTGCAGAGGCCCAAAATTTTGTGTCACAACAACAACCTGTTGTGTTAACGAATCCATTCCAACATGGGCAAAACCTAACCCAAGCCTCTACAAGAGCGGAAGGGGGTAGTCAAGGACGCTCTCCGTCTTCGAACAATCCTGCATCTGCGAATGTGTATATGATGAAAGGTGATGCTTTTATATCGACTAGAGAACATGACTACAATAAGCCAAGCACCTCTGAGAAAGGCAAAGAAGCTTAAATCCCATCTCTTCCTCTCTAGATCGAGAAGACTTTGGGTGAAACAACGACACACATCCCAAAAGGTGCATTTAAGAAAGCTTCTCACAACCCAAACGCAAGGGTCACCCATAACTATTCTATGGTGGAGGATTTGTCTCAAACCCCTTGTGTGATGTCCGCTTTAGAGGTCCTCCAAAGTTGCCCTTACCAGAGGAAAGCTTTGTTAGCCACTTTAGGATCTGTCGAGACTTATAATCCAGGTAATATCATTCTAGATACAACCGACTCAAAACCTCGTCTCCCTTACCACGTAACATTTCAGATAGTAGTGGCTTACCCCACGAAAGATTTTACTCGGAACATTTTCCGCACAGTGGTTGATGAGGGCGCCTCGACATGCGTCATGTCGTTGGCATGTTGGAAGGCCATTGGCCAACCCTGTTAAGCCCTAATATTGGCTCATTACCCCTTAATTGGGGCAATTAGATTAGTAATGCTATTTTATTTATGTCGGCTTTAGGCCATTAGTTGTAATTTAGATTAGTAATGTTATTTTAATTATGTCGGCTTTAGGCCATTATTTGTAATTATACCTCCTAGTC
>SNQJ01S0018614.1:71861-92470 GCA_010110895.2 Picea sitchensis | reverse complement strand
GGAGAGTATGAACCGTCGGATCACTCTATGTCGGGAACATATCGTGACCGTCAGATTGCCTAAATACAAATGCATACTAATGCATACTAAAGAAACACACTTTTACCTAACGACATATTAGACCAAGTAGATCTTAACTAACTCCTAAGTGTCTAAATATCCTAACATCACCCACTTTCCTTTTTGAGTCCTCTTCCTTATGTGTCTCTTTGTTGCTTACATCACTCGACGAAAATGAACTTTCGAGAGGAGTCAAGCCTTTAGGAAATTTATCATCTTCAATGGATCTGATTTCGCTGAGGCTTGGGCCTAAATGGTTCATTTTGTATGAAGGAATAGATGCCTTCATCTCTTGGGAATACCTACCATGATTCCACATTATCAAGGATATGATGACGATATAGAGATTTAAACGTACAATTAGGTCTTTGAGGCAAAAGTTGTCGGGTAGGGGATGCTGCGAACACAACTACCCTATCAACCATTGAATTGAGTTCGCTCTTAACATGAGTGATGTTAAATTATAACAAGTTCGAAATAAGCATCCAAACAACTTGGGTATAATGTTTAAGCAACTTATTGCTATGTGAATAAATCTTACGTACAAGGTTCACAACAAGTTCGGAATCACCAAAAACTGTAAGGTGGCCACAACCAAGGTTATATGCATTTTTGATGCCTAGCAATAGGGCCTCAAACTCACTGACGTTATTCGTGCAAGAAAATTCTAACCTATAAGACAAATTGTGGATTTTACCTATAGGTGAATATAGAATAATGTCAGCTCTATTACCTTCGTTTGAGCATGAGCCATCAAAATGCATGTGCCACATGCCATCGTCAAAATCAATTGGTTCAAGGATAGTGTCACCCTCATCAACAAAGATAGAGTATACTCCCAAATATTCCTCAAGATAATTTACATTAGGTTGGGGAACACTCTCTATATATGGTGAAATTATTCCTTCCCTTAGGACTATAATGTTCTTTCCATTCCTAGGGACAAACAGATGTGTCCCGTCAAGTGAAAGATATCTAGCCGTTAAGGCTTTCCAGTCTCTTCCTAAAATAATTGAATAATTTCTTACTGGCATATCAATTACCTAGATGCTAAGGGTTGTTCTTATTTTAGGATGTGCACATAGAAGTAAGGTTACATCCTTGATTTCACCTACAGTTGACTGTTGCAGACTATTATAAGAGATCATGCTTCTCGAATTTTCATTAGTGCATGATAAGCCAAGCTCTTCCATGATAATTTTTGACATTAGGCTTGAACAAGACCTGCCATCAATTAGGCAACAATGAGCTATTTTATCCATAATTTTTACAGCAATATAAAAAGGGGGATTTTTTACAGGTTTCCTAAAATTATTTACGCTTATTTTATTTACAGTTGAATCCTCTTCTTTTGACTCTTCAAAAAGATTGACTATAGTAGAAACTTTACCCTGCTTAAAATTCTTGAGATGATTTTGTTGTTCAAGGATGGAAACCATGTCCAAAAGAGTAGCATCAGCCTTGTATTAGCCAATTAGTTAAGGATATTGTATTTAGAAGAGGGAAGAGGGGAAGGCATTCCTTGATTTTCTGGCGTTTTGACAGCTTGTGCACCAACACTTTGCGAAGATGAACTTGGGGAATAAGAAGTATGAGGAGGATCGTATTTTCCCTTGGTGGTGTAAGATTTGTTCATGGTATTGATTATCATTAAATCCTTAGGTTCGACCCAATCTAGAACCACGATTCTAGTATCGGGCCTTTTGCCAAAGAGCTTATCTCTAGCATTTTTGTTAACTTCGCAAGTACTTTCTTCATGATTTTCTTCACAGAAGTTACACCAACTGCGAGACATAATAGCCTTTGGCTGAAAATTGTTTTCATTAGTATCCCTAAAAGGCACCGAGGAAGAATACGATGCAATAAGTATGGGAGAAGAAACACTTCCCTTTCATTCATAGGCTACCATCCTATTGTTTAGATCTTGTACAAGATGTAGGAGGGTAGACATATCTATTTGCTCGACTGAATCCCCTTTAGGGAGACCCGTTCTTTCGAGCTTCTCCTCATATTCTATACAAGTATGAAGAGTGGAGCCAAGATTGTCAATAGCCTTTTCTTCGAGTCTATGACGATAAGGGGAAGGTAGCACATTATAATGATGCATGAAAGCGGCTTGGTTTTGTAGACGATTTAGTTCAGGAATTTGATTGTATAACTTGGTGAAACAAAGGTTAAAAGACTTAATGGTTTCACCATATTTATAAGATATATTGTTGTATTCACTCAACTGATCTGCTAGAGTTTTGGACTATCCATAAGTGGACTTGAACCAATAAACCAATTCTTACCATGTGGAAATAATTTTGGGAGGGAGGTCAAAAAAATCTGCCGTAGCTTTCCCTTCGAGGGAGTTGACAAAGAGACACATGCGAGTGTCATTATCATTAGCCCCTATGTTATGAAAATCATTGGAAAATTCTACTAAGTGTTCATTTATAGTAACAATATTATTTCCCGATAACTTAGGAAGATGATTCTTAAACTTCGGTAATGGGTGAGTAGCAGGTGCTAGGTTCAAGGGAGAAGACACATGCCATGGAGTGGTCATAGCATCTTCTTCAAACTGAAAAGGCCCATATTTCTTTATCACTTCAATAGGATTGGTAATGGATTGAACAAGAACTTGATGGCTTTATATACTACCAAATACAGACGAAGCAGAAGATTGGGAGGAGGAGGCACCTCCAGTTCCACTACCACTACCTGTAGATGTCATGTTGAAGGTAATAGGTATAGGTGATGAAGGTGAACTAGCAGAATCAAACAAATTTCTCCTTAGAGCACTTTCTTGGGTCGACAGAACAATTTTCCTTCTTCCTATTTCAAAAATAGGAGTAGTTTCAGAGGACAATCCTCTTCTTCTTCGAGAAATGTGAGGATTTGAGGACATGAAAATAAAAACCAAGTATTTAGGGAATGATAAGTTACTGTTGATTTCTGGGCTGCCTTTGCCTAGCTTCCCAACATTCACATATACTTATATATATTTAAACTACTTCCCTAGAGAGTTCAAGTTCAACTCGAGTACTAGCAATTTCTAAAATAGTGTTGAATAAAGTCAAAGCAATACTAGTTTGGTCGTTAAGACCATTTCCAATATTGGGCTGTATGTGTTTTCATGAAAAAAAGTCAAGGAGTATTTAAACAGAACATTTTTTTTTAAAGATAATCATGAATACAATCAACCACAGAGATATGGAAGATCACCCTAGTATGGTCGCCAAATAAATGTTGAGGAAAAGGTTTGGAAAACCTTACTCAAACATTTTTCAGATCTTGTCGGGCTAAGACAAGATAGTTGGGAATGTCACTCGAGGTTTATAGCCTAAAAAACAATCGCTTAATCCATGAGTATTATTTACAAAGGACTAAAGTTGGTTTTGTTGTATATATCAATGCAAAAGAAGTAAACTTAAACAATGTTACATAAACGTGTACACAAATTATACAATGTATATATGGAGATCAAAGCAAAAGAATGAACGAGATCATTAAAACACATGTGTATATGGAGTTCAACTACCTTTCCTTAGTTAAGTCAAATTAACTTAACTAATTAGTTTTAGACAAATAAATAATAATAATATATAAATAAGGGTCTTAAATAATAACTAAATAGGTGGGACCCTTGGAGACTCCCATTTATTTCCTTTTACAATAACAAATATCCAAATCATCCAATTTGTAAGTCCTGATTCACACACACACACACACACACATATATATACTCAAATAATAAATATCAACATAATCTAATATAATCATGTCCTAAAAAATAACACCATATCCAAGATGTCCAATAAAAAATGCTCAAATGAATGTTGTCCGAAACAATGTCAAAATATATGTTTGTTGTCTAAAACTTTATCAAAATAAAAATATTGTCTTCAATATATAAAACAACCTTAATCATCATCAAAATCCATATTTACTATGTGAGGCATTAGGCCTCTTCTCATTGTTGTCCCCTTTTGATTTTTCAGTGGCATCCTTTGACTGGTTAGAGCCTTGAGGCCGAACTACACTAATAACATGAGAACAATCATCCTTAAGATGAAGGCGAGAGGAGACTAATTTGGCATATTCCTTGGATGAGTCAGAGGGGGTAGCTATTCTTTTTCCCTTGTCCTGCACAGGCTCGGGTGCATCTGTTTTTAATATTTTACTGGCATGTGATGACTGTACGGGTGGGACAATAGGATCAACTTGGGAAACTTGATATTTTGGTGGTGGAGGGGTTAATGGAAATGATGCAGTGGGCCAACTGTGGTGGTGAATAGTAGGCTGGTGGACAATCTCTTTCCAACCATTGTTGGCGGGCGGTTTTGGTCACATTAATACATGAGGAGGGACTGGAATGCCAGAAAAATTATGGCTGGGCTGAAAAGGAGGCCTGTCATGCTGAGGCTGCAGAATTCCCTGGCCAGCCAGGTTGAAGAAACCAGCTTGGAAAAGTTGATTTAGCTCTTTAGGATCAACATCAAAGTGTATAGAGAATCATGGCATTCTATGGCCCCTTTGCCAGTTTCCTATGTTATTAGCATTTCTGCCCCTTTTGCTTCCGCTACTAAAGAAACTCATCTTGAATCAATGATCCAAAACATGTCATGAAAATTTATTAATAATCCATGCATTAACTCTACCTAAATAGAATTAAAAGTTGGCTCTTATCATTTACCACAGAAGCACATGCAATCCATCCATAAAATCACCAATCAATTGTTGTCCAAACAAGGAGTGAACAGGGCTATTGGGAAGATGAGGGGATTGTAATGAGCGTAAAGTGGTATAATGGTTGGGAAACACCACGAGTACCATTCAAACAATTTCAGAAAACAATTAGTACACTAACATCCAAACACCAATCAATGTTATATATAAAATAATAATTACAAAATAAATAAAAAATTATAATTTAAACAATAAACTAAAAGTCACGACTCTCCATAAATTTCATAGGGGCCATTATATAATGGGCTCCTGTCATTGTAATATTCATCCATTGTAAATATATTTTTCATTATATATACATTTTTTTGATGAAAACGGTTATGGATTATATTAAAAGGTGGACAGGCAACATATTCGATTACAAAATGGCCTCAAATTTCTTTGAGCCTGCATTCTGAAGCCATTATACTTCTATAGCTATACGCCTTCTTAAAATTCTAGCTTATTTACAACATTGGCTACTATACAAAATGCCAAATTGTTGGTCAGATCCTGCTTAAAGACTACTTAAAGAGAAGGATTAATTCTTGGAGTCTTGAGTCCAGTCACTATTCAGTTGAGCCATCTTGGCTTCCAGCTGGTCCATCCTTTCTTCAAACTCTTGTTGGGGTTTTTTCAGCTCCTTATGCAGCTTGTCCAGTTCCTCCGAGAATCCAATTTTGGTGGTGATGATATCTGCCTCCAGTTGTTCCATTATGCGCCCAACTTCCGTGTCCAAGTTCTCCAAGAAATCCAGCTGATGCTGGAGCAGCTGCTTCAGGTTTTCCAAAGCCTTATCCATCTCTTTCAACCGCTCCTCCATGCTCGGCTTGCCTGTCGATGAGGAAGCCATTTCCAGTCGCTCCTTCCCCTGCTCGCGTCTTGCCCTCCTCTGATGGCTGCTGCACGCGTTCTCCGTCTCTGAATGACTTACAAAACTCGAACTGAAATGGGAATGAGAGGGGAGAGGTCACCCTTTAATGCCTCTGCGCGACTCCTCATCATTTCGCTCATATTTACAGAATTTGTGGGGGAGGGCACGCAGATCTCTTGTCTCCCCCAAATCTGAGGCGCCATTCCTCATGGTACTGAGAAAACCCCTTCGACCAACCAAAACTCTGTCACGTTTTGGCCTTACAGATTCTCCTGGGCTCCAGTCTGCTGCCAAAGCTTGCATTTGAGTGCATGAGAGGGCACGAATCTAGATTCAAGGGAGCTCCACGGTTTCTATCACTTCATTCACTGTCAGAATCCCTGCCTCTAGCAACGCGCCTCTATTGGCTTCCTTGTCAGCCTCCTCATTGAGACCCCTTGGCACATGATAAAATTTATAATCTTTAAACTTCCTTAGAAGGAGGCGAATTTTGTCAAGAAGGTTATTTAGAGTGATGCTCTGGGTCTTGGAGTGATTAATTATCGCCTGTATAATTTTTCTGGAGTCACCTATTATTGTCAATTCCTGGAGTCTGAGTTTGTTTGCTTGAAGCAGCCCTTGCCAGAGAGCCAAGGCCTCAGCTCTGTTGTTGGACTCTGTTCCTAGGCCTATAGCGAAACGCATTGCTGTAGCATCTGTGAGATTTTCAATTATCCCCCCTCCCCCAGCCTGGCTTGGATTCCCTTTCGAGGCCCCATCAAAGAAGAGAATCAGTGTGTTTATTGCATGTTTCCACCTGGCAAATTCCTTCTCATTCTACCTAATCTCCCAATATTCTTTGATTGGACCACTTGCTTTTCGGGCCTCGAGACCTTGTATCTTGAACTGGCTCAGCCAACGCTCCTCTGCTTCGTCCATCTTATGGTTTTTGATTACAGTGCAGAGGTAAGGAGCTGATTCAACCAAGAGAGCTTGTATTTTGGTGATGACTATGGCTGTACTTCTTTGGATTTCTCTGAAAATTCTGTGGTTCCTTTCTAGCCAAAGGTTCCACAGGATAAACTTTGGAAGCATTCCCCACAGCAAGAAAGCTTGGTTTCGCCCCTTGTCAGCGAAAGGGTAGAGGGAGTTCCAATGGAGAAGGAGGCTTATTGTATCTGGAGGAAAATTGAGTGCAGATTGGGGGCCTGTTGCCATCATCCAAACTTCTTTTGAAAATCCGCAGTTTAAAAGGAGATGGTCTGTAGTCTCTTCCGCATGTAGGCAAAGGGGACACCTGAAAGGTCCTTCCCATCCACGCCTTCTTAGGTTCTCCCCTGTTGGGATGCTCTTATGCGCCAGGGTCCAAATAAAGAGGTCGATTTTTGGGAGAGAGTTGGACTGCTAGATTTCTTTCCAGAGTGCTGGATTAGGCATAGCAATGGGGACAATGTTGAAGAGTTGATAACCTTTTGCCGTAGTATAAGCCCGTGAATTCCTTCCCCACCCTCTTTCATCTTTGCCTTTCTTTTTTATAGGGGCTTTCCCTTGGAGACATTGCTTGAAGGTGTTCCAGTGACAGTCTAAAGCAGCTGGTCTGTTTGGCACTCCCCACCCTTGCCATGATTGATGTCTGTCTCCCCCCCAGATTGAGATGTATGAAAGCGTTACAATATTTTGACTGTCCATCCAGTTTTTGAGGCACAATAGATCATGTCGGTGCTCTAATGGAGGGTCTCCCATTATTGAGTCTGTCCAGATTTTGATTTTCTTGCCACTTTTGGGCACCCAGGTAAGGTGAGGGATGAAAAGAGGGAGTGCATTTTTGCAGAGCCCAAAGATAGGGGAGCTTTTCGTTTCTTTGCATGGGGACTCTAAGCTTTTGTCCCGTGGCCCCCGAAAGTATTTCCTCCAAAGCACGATTTTACTCCAAGTGGGTTTGCCAGTGACCATTTTTCAGAGCAACTTTGCCCCCAAGGCCAGATTTTGAACTCTGGTATTTTTAAAATTGAGCCCCCCTTCCAGGAAGGGCTTCGAAGCTTTCCCCCAGCCTATCAAGTGCAACTTCCTTCTGGATTGCCTGCCCCCTTCCCACAATAAGCGTCTTTGGAAAGCTTCGATTCTTTGGATGACTGTGGCAGGGGCTAACAACAACGAGCTCTGGTAGATAGGGATGCTAGACACCACAAACTTTATCAGGATTGCCTTCCTTGGAAGTTCTAGGGGCGTTTTTAAAAATAGGGATTCCTAGGTATTTAAAGGCCTCCCAATTAGTGTGGCCGTCCATCCCCAGAACTCTTGTTATTCCCAACATTTCATTTGGAGTGATATTCCATCCGTAGATGTTACTCTTGGCGTGGCTTATTTCACTTCCGGAGGCTGCTGCATAAGCATCCAATTCTTCCTTAATTTTTTTTGCTATTATCGGGCTTGCTCCTCCCAAAAGTAGTGTATCATCTGCGAATTGTGCATGGTTTATGTCTTTCACCCCTTGCACTATTCTTAATCCCTGGAGATTTTTGTGAGCTTGGGAGTTTCCCATCTGGTAGCTTAGGGATGATGCTTGAATTGCGTAGAGTAGGGGCGAGAGGGGGCATCCTTGTCTTAACCCCCTGGAGGCTTTGAAGAAGTTTGTTACCTTTCCATTCACCAATGGGGCTATCCATGGTGATCCAATGCAGGCTTTTATCCAATTTACAAATTTCGAGTCAAAACCAAACTTCCTCATGACTTCAAATAAGAATGCATGCCTGACTCTATCAAATGCATTAGCGAGGTCCAGTTTAATAACCATACCTTTTTCTTTCCTTCGGACACTGGAATGGATAGCCTCTTGAACCAGGATGATGTTATCGACAATATTCCTTCCTTTGACAAAGTCGCCTTGGTTTTCAGGAACGATGAGGGGGAGGAGTGCCTTGAGTCGGTTGGCTATAAATTTGGCGAGGATATTATAGCTCGTGTTGCATAGAGAGATTGGTCTGAATCGATTGAAGGAAGGTGCTCCTTTTTCTTTCGGGATGAGTGCCAGGAAGGATGAATTGGTGCTCCCTCCTAGCTTGCTGCTCTGCTGCGATTTCTTGATCATTTTGGTTAAATCCTTTTTGATTATATTCCAACACTGCTGATAGAATCTGGCAGTGAACCCATCCAGTCCCGGGGCCTTGTCTGGATGCATCTGGTCAAGAGCCTCCTTTATCTCTTGCTGCGATACCTCCCTTGTCAGCTGACTGTTGATTTCCTCATTTATTAGCCTTGGGATAACAGTGAGAGGGTACCTCTGCTGGTCCGTTTCGGTTCCTTTTGGTTCTGTATAGAGAGCCTCGAAAGCTTCGTAAGCTGCTTGTTTTATGCCCTCTGGATCTGCAATTGTTTGATTCTGAACTTGAAATTCTATAACTGCCTTGAATTGTTTCCTTGCTTCTGCTTGTTTGTGAAAGTAGCCTGTGTTCCTGTCGCCCTCTTTCAACCATAAGCTACGCGATTTTTGCCTCCAGTAATCTTCCTCCGATATGCAAGATTTGTGCCATTGCCTTTGAAGGCTGTCCTCCTGCTGCAAGATTTTTGGAGTGACCTCCTGCTATTCCATTTCCAGCTGGTGGGTCTCAAGCTGGGCTTGGGATTCTATACGCACTGCTGTTGGGCTTGGTTGGCTCTTTTCCCATAGCTTTAGAGCTCTTTTTAGTCTTATAAATTTTTCCTCCCACACATAAAAGGCGGAGCCTTGTACAACGCTGGCCCAAGTTTTAGAAAATAGATCCAAGAAGTCCTTGTCTTGTATCCAACTTGGGCTGAATCTGAAAGGGATGGGCCCTCTGACTTGGTCTTTGTTAATTTCTAGTCGAATTGGCTTGTGATCAGAAACACTGTGGGGCAGAATTTCTGCTTTTTCCATGAGTCCTAGCAGCAGGAGGGAACTTTGAAAAAGAAATCTGTCCAGCCTGGCTGCTATGTGCCTAGGGCCGATTCTCCTATTGGTCCATGTGTAGAGTCCCGTTGCCGGCTTGATGTCTAGAAGGTCCCAGGCTGAGGCTAAGTCCTCTACCCATTCTCTAGCCGGATCTCGTACTATGGAACCCCCTCTCTTTTCTTCCTGAGCTAAGGTGACATTTAGGTCCCCACCCAAAATGATATTGTAGATATTATTCTGTTGGAGGTAGTCCTGTAGGGACTCCCAACAATGTTTTTTCCCCCCCAAATGCCGCGGAACATAGACGTTGAAGAGACTTGCCTGGTAACCCGAGTCTTTATGAAGGAATTTAGTGTGTATCCAGTGCATGCATGTGTCAGTGCTGAGCAAGTCTATTTTGGAGGTGTTCCACAGAGTGCAGAGTCCTCCTGAGGCACCTCTGGCGCTTCCAGCTACTCCGAGGCTTCCTTTCCAAACATTCAACAAAGTTTTAAGTGCGCCTTGCTGGCTCATTTTGGTCTCCTGTAGCAGTAGGATGTTTGCTTTCAAAGTTTTTATTATATCCTTGAGCGCTTCTTCCTTCCTTTTGCTTCCCATTCCTTTGCAGTTCCAGGAGGTGATGATCATTAGAAACCTTGGGGGGAGGGATGGCCTCCTTGGGAGGCCTTGGTTTGCTTCCTTGTTTGACGAACACTAATCAGTTGCTTGATGGTGGGTTGTGATCCGTTGAGGACATATTTGTAGGTTTCTTGATCCCTCTCATCTTTTTTGGTTTTCCTGCCCCTTCCTATTTTCTTTGGGGTGACCCAAACTTCGTGTGCCTCGTCTGAGTCGCTGCCTATGGAGATCTCCCCGTCCTCTATGTTCTGACTGCCTTGCTGGTTTCTTTCTTCTGTTGGCTGGTTTCCTTTGTCTTCGGAGTTCTGGTCTCCTTTTGCTCCCTCTTGCGCGTCTTTATTTGGAGTTGGATCTCCTTCTTCCACTTCTTTAGCCAGGATACTGAAGTTGTTCTCCGTTTCCTTGGTCCCTGAAGATCTAGAATTCGTTGGGACTGTCTGTTCATTCCTTTGTCCCTTCGGTTTGGGTTTCCCCTTCCAGGCCTGTTGCCAGCTTTCTTCCCCTTCTTTCTCTGTGGGGGGTTTCTTTGGGCAGTTCCTTTGGAAGTGGCTGTATTCGTGACAACCTCTACACTTGAACGTGAGCTGTTTGTAATCCAACTTTTGGAAGTGGTGCCAGTCACCGACTTTTAGTTTTATTTCTTCAGGTAGACCTACCTCTAGATCCACCTCCACACAGATCTGCGCACAAGAATACTGGTCTCTTGGCTCTGCTCGGTCAATGTAGCGTCCTAGACCATTCCCTATTGCGTGGAGCGAGGTGGGGTTCCAGCAGTGAATCGACAGGTTAGGGAGTCTCACCCAGACTGGAACATCCTTGGGGACTTCTAAAGCAGGATCAAAGCTCAGAGTCCATCGGTTTAAGTAGATTCCTTGGGCACCCATGAAGTACGACCCATTTTTGAATACCAGATCTCTATCCTCTTGAGAGATAAATTCGAAAATGAAGTATCCACGTCCGACCGCATAACATGTAACACTACTTGTGATCAGTGGCCTCCAGTTTCGCTGTATCTAGTTATCCGTGGATCTGGTTGAGGGCCAAATGCCCATGAACTGACCAACAAGTCCGCGTTCAGAGAGAGAAAGAGCTACTTTCATTGGAAGTTCGGGCGACAAATCGATCTCTGGGATAGCGTCTAACTTCTTGACAAAACTCGGGGGCACTGCGGAGGTCGGCTTCTTGTTGCAAGCTACAACAAACTTTCGAAAGGAGGAGGAGGGAGAAGGAGGGGGCGATGAATCCCCTCCTTGAGCTGCCATGGCGGCACACAAGAGAACCCTAGGCTTTACCAGTGCGCGAGGTCAAGGTGCTTTTTTTTCTTTTCATTATATATATTTTACTCATTATCTTATTCATAATATTATCTCTCTGAGTTTTACGCTCCATTGGTATCAGAGTTGGTCGCTCCCCGTATCATAGTCATTTTCCACACTCGCCACATTTTTCCCTCACCGCAACCACAATTTACCCCACACTCCCCACACCTTCTCCCTCATCGTAGCCCTTCCCACCATCCCATAACTAATCCCACAGTCTGGATCATATTTCTTCCCACCCTTCCGTAAACTCTCCCCCTCTTCCCCACTCCATCTTGTAACTCCCCCCCACTCCCTCGCAGCGTCTCCCCACTCCCCATGACATGTTCCCACCCCCTCTCCCCTCCCCCACACCCNCCCCCTCCCCCCTCTCCCGTACTCTCCAACCCTCCCCAATATCCCATAGTTTGCATCATATTTTCCCACCAATCCGCGTCACATTCTCCCACTCTCCACCCCCTCCCCATTCTCCCACAATCCACATCACATTCTCCTATGCTCTAACTCTCGCGACAATGAATGAATTATTTCACCCATACTTACAGAAACATGTCTTAGTTTTCTTCGATGATATCTTAGTGTAAAGTAAAACATGGGAGGAGCATATGAAACATTTGGGTCAAGTATTATCTCTTCTAGAGAAAAATCATTTTTATGCCAAAATGTCAAAATGTACATTTGGTAAGGAGGAAGTAGAGTACCTTGGTCACATGTAACACACCCATGGCGAGGACTCAAATTTTCTGTCTTCTTAGGAGAATCAATACCCTCATTCGAGGTCTATATTCCATTCTTCTCTTCCAGATCTTTCCAGCCACGATCTCCATGCTCCGAAACAAGCTCAGAGTTGGCAGATATCCTCTCCCAAGTTCTTCGGGTTCTTTCACCCCCATATACTTGCATATGACCATGGGCTATGACTAGACACCAAGACAACATGCTTCAAGATGACCACCATGCGAATCCTCCGGAGTGGAAAACCTCCGAAGTTCACGATCCGATGCCGTGAGTCCTCATGGATTTCGACGGACCTGATTTACTTTGGGACTTCAACGTTAAGAAGTATCAAACATTCCTACACCTTTTTCCTCCGAAGTACTCTGTACCCGGAGTTACAGATCGAGTGCCACATGTCCCTCATGATCAACGGTTATGATCTTCTTTGGGACTTCGACGTTCGAGAGTTCCAAGCACTCGAACTCTTTTTCCTCTGAAGTACTCCATACCCGAAGTTCCAAATCAGGTGCCACACATCCATCTAAATCAATGACTTAGATCCACTTTGTAAATTCGACGTTCGGGAGTCTCGAACGCTCACACCACCTTTTCTCTCGGAGTGTTTTCACCCGAATTCGACGATCTGTTGACACGTGTCTCTCTCAAATCGACGATCACGATTTACTTCGGGAGTTCTCAACTCACGTGACCCCACTTTCCTCTAAAGTGGTTATATCCTGAAATGGAATATCCGCTGACACCTTTCCTTAGCTGATGGATGACTCAAATGAACTCCAGCTCTCCAACCATCGGGAGTTCTTGTTCAACACTTCCCTTTTTCTCCCGGAGTGATTTCACCCAAAGTGCAGGATATGATGACACCTGTTCCTTTATCTTGGACATCTTTGATCTGCTTCGACTCTTCAGCTTGTAACTTCCATTCAAGGGTCCTTTGGATCCCAGAGTGTGCCACTCCAAGAGGGACACCTAGAAACCCTGTCACTTGACACATGGTCTCCCACAGGATCTCGACGTTGATACTCACGTCCCCACGATCGAACGATCATGAGGGATATTGAAGGATCCTTAGATCCACAATCCACATCAACTTCATGACTTCAGGGGTTTTGGTGCTACCAAACCTCTGTCCTCCTGAAGTTGTCAACACCAGACTGACTATATCGTGGATCCTGTTAGCACAACCATTTTTCTTTCAATTTTAGTCAAGTTATGGCCCATGTGTCAAAACATGTGAATTTAGGTACATAACAATGAAATGGTTCGAAGTCAGCAAGTGGCCAGTTGGCCCTTGAAAATGGGAAGGGATGTCAGAGTTGAAACATGCGTAAATGGTACGGGTATGTTTCTCCCAGAGAGTCGGATCCTGTTAAAAGGTAGTCTCTACGTGCCCTAGGTCGAGTCAAGTAGTTAATGGAAGTCACGTCGGCAAGTGCAGTAACTATTATCAACTCATTATGAAGGCCGGGAGAACGAAAAATCATGGCATTCATATCATGTATGCCCTGCATCCCTTATCGCCTGTACCTTACACGTGGGTATGTGTTATGGAAAATCTATAGTTCGATTCGAAACATCCAGTCACCATGAATTCAATGTTCCTTGGCACGATTCCTCCTTTCGCTCAATCTGTTATAAATTCCAGATGTTCTGCACCTATTTTATTCATGAAATCATATTCATGCTCTGATCCAGGTCGATATCAGTGGCCACCTACCTTTTCCAGCTGGCTCAAAATAGTTTTCTGGCAATTTTGGTAATTTACTATTTTTAGTAGTTTTAAAATTCTAGGGCCATTTTGAGGACCTAAATAAAGGTTTTTCAGGATCAATCTTCTCAATGATAGCTGAAGGCATGACTGAGTCCCCAAAATGAATATCTTTGACGATACCTTTCTAGAGGGCTATCATACGCCTAAAACATAGATCATATGCAAAAGTTACGACCCCGGGAAGTTGATGTACTAACTTACCCAAACGGGGCCCACATGAGTTTTGGCGCTTCATCTCCTAGGGTTAGGTTTTTGGATGTCTATGGTTTTTGGAATTTTGGTTTATCGTAAAAAGGCCTTCAGAGCCTCATTGTAATCATCTTCTTGCGAATGCAAGTAGCCTTCACATCTCTTCTCAGAAATAAGCTGCCACCATTCTAGCGAGTCTTTCACTCTGTATTTTTACAGTCTCTGTACATTTATTTCATTAATAGATATCGTGTATTATTGTATCTCTGTTGTTATGGTTTCATCTCTGATACATTTCTATTATATTATTGGATATTTGCGATATCTCTGTGGATTTATTTATTATATCTTCTGTCTCATTTCGTGACGAAGATAATCTGGATCAATGGTATCAGAGTAGGCTTCTCTTGATCATTTTTTCAGTGCATATCCTCGATGAGGTTTGAGTATAGAAATTTGGGTCTCGAGCTTTTCTCTCTTGAATACAATCACTCTTGCATGCCCAAGAAACCCTCCATGCCGGAAGAAAAGAAAAACGACGAAGCAGACGATCCTATCAATTTGTTTCTTGAGTAAGATCTCACGCGACAGAGGGACGAAATGATGGAGAATTTTTCCCACATCCTTCAACGCCTCCCGATAGAAACATGCACATATTCATCAAGCAACCACTTTGGAGGCACCTTGCCTTTCAAGGTACAAGTCAATTTTTATATTCCTCTATTTGAAGGTCAGATAGATGCGGATGCCCGAGATAAATGGTTAAATCTGTTGGAAGGTTATTTCTCTATTCACAATTTTTCCGATAGAGAAAAGATCACCTTCATGGTACATAAGGCTCTCCCCCATGTCAAACATTGGTGGGAAACTTACTGGGAGACAAGTTCCACAAAGGAGTCTGGAATATATGGGGCCGAGCCCACTTAGGATTTTTTTGTGGATGTGATAAAGGAACAATATTACCCTGTTGGAAACTATGAAGACCAGTACATGAGATGGACCACACTACGACAAGAGAGGGGCCAAGCAGTTTCATAGTTCACCAATACCTTCCATACCTTGAGAACCAAGTTGGGTATCAAGGACTCTGAATGACATTTGGTTCTAAAATACCACGAGGCTCTACACAGATACATCCAAACTGAAATGGATTTTATGGACATCTCATCACTCGGTTCTGCTTATCGATATGATGTTAAAATCGAGCAGATATTTAAGTACCAAAAAAATGGGAGTTCGGATATGAAAATATGCAACAACCAAAGTATGAGAAAGACGGCCCTAACAAACAGTCTCCTGAAAACCAGTCCAAACCACAGGAAAAGAAGGGTCACAAGAAGACAAAGAAGGACACTGGAAAATGGTGCGATTTCAACAAAATCCCCTGGCACAACACCGATGAATGTCACTCAAAATAGTCATTGGTGGCTGAGATCAAAGACAAGGAGCCGAACCCTGATTCAAAATCATATTTTCAAAATATTGGTAAAAGACAGATCATCGACACAGACCCCACTGCTATTGTAGCGACCACAACAATTCCACCAGAAGAACCAACAGATCCTGAAGAGGGGGAGCACCTTTTTCATTCACCGATGTGGGTGAAGGGGACCCCACTACATTTTATTGTTGATAGTAGAAGCCATAAGAACCTCATCTCAACAGAGGTCGTCAAACAGTTGAGATTGTCGAAAACACCACACCTGCAACCATACAACATCGGGTGGCTTCGCTAAGGATGAGATCTTCGTGTCAGCTAATAATGTCGATTGTCATATGACATCCAACCCTTCAAGGATGAGGTATTATGTGATGTTTCCCCACTATATGTCTATGATGTTCTTTTGGGCCAACCATATATGTGGAGACACCATGCTGTTTATGAGTCTTTACCCCGCAGTTTCATTGTTTCTCTAGGGGGTCATCTCTACATAATACCAGAGGTAGTTCCGACTATTGTTCCACCTAAACTGTGCTGAAAGTTAGTATCTCATACTAAAAAATTCAACGTCTTCACAATCTGTTCAAAAGGTGAACAGAAGGATACTGCAACGACTACAACCTCAGCCCAAGCACCTTCTATCCAACAAAAGAAGGTCGACAAGATTTTAACAAAGTGTAAAGATTCCTTCTGCACATAGGAATCCCATGTATCTAGACCGGTTAAAAAGTTCCAACTCTTCCAGCCAGATGTTTGTGACAACCTTCAACAAGCTAAGCAATGCAACTTCTCCAGCAAGGCAAGCAACTCGCCAAGATGTAGATTCAACAAACATTTTTTCCTCTCCCCCAGGAACTTAACGAAATGGAGACCATTGGTTCCTAAGGAGGGAGTATTGATCCAGGTGGATATTAGTGGCCACCCACCTTTTCCAACTGGCTCAAAACAGTTTTCTGGCAATTTTGGCAATTTACTATTTTTAGCAGTTTTAAACTTCTGGGGCCATTTTGAGGGCCTAGATGAAGGTTTTTTTTGATCAAGCTTCTCAATGATAGCCAAAGGCATGATTGAGACCCCAAAATGAATCTCATTGACGATACCTTTCCAATGGGCTATCATACACCTAAAACATAGATCTTATGCAAAAGTTACGACCCCGAGAAGTTGATGTACTAACTTACCCAAATGGGGCCCACATGACTTTTGGCGCTTCATATCCTAGGGTTAGGTTTTTGGATGTCTAGGGTTTTTGGCATTCTAGTTTATTGTAAAAATGCCTTCAGAGCCTCATTGTAATCATCTTATTGCGAATGCGAGTAGCCGTCACATCTCTTCTTAGAGATAAGCTGCCACCATTCTAGCGAGTCTTTCACTCTGTATTTTTATAGTCTCTGTACATTTATTTCATTAATAGAAATCGTTTATTATTGTATCTCTGTGTTTATGGTTTCATCTTTGATACATTTCTGTTATATTATTGGATATCTATGATATCTCTTTGGATTTCTTTATTATATCTCCGGTCTCATTTCGTGTCGAAAATAATCCGGATCATGCTCCGTCTGTGAATTTTCTCGCAATCCCAGGTTGATCGAATTCTCCATATTGGGAATTTGCCGGATCCACAATGTGCAAGATAAATAATGGTTGCACCATGATGACCTCACAAAACATAAGGAAGGGTTCACAAAGTGGCCGAATCGCGAGGCCTGAGCCCCAAAGTGATTGGGATTCGTTCTCACTCACAAAAAGCATCCCCAAAGATAGAAAGGGAATTTTTCCTTCACCTGTGGAAACGATGATATCACACTGCGTGGACCTTGCAGTGGAAGGACCTGTGCAAGAAGGAAATATATTAGAATCCCTGTATCCCCAACAATGGATACCTTGGAGAAGGGACATGCCAAAGAAGAATAAGGAAGATGGGGAAACTCGAACCCCAGACGAGCCGAGCGCAAGATGGGTTGCTGAAAAATTGCTTATGCACGTTGTTCGGCTGGAACATGTTGAAGAAACAAGCCGAGAAAGTGGGAGTATAAAGAGGAGGATATATTCCATGAGTACAAATGATCAAGAGCCATCTTAGCATCTGAAGCAGGCAAAACTAGCTATCGCCAAACTTTACTAGGAAAACAGGGAGCTGAGACAACAACTAGCGACGAAGACCGTTGAAGAGTCAACAGTGCGAGGCCACCAAGAGAACATGATGTGGCTCAAAAGGTAGCTCATATATGCATAGGATACAATCGTACAGCTGTGCGAAGAACATAGGCTGTCAGAAGAAAGGTATGCGAAGCAGTCCAGAGAATGTGAAGCGGCTAAGGAGAAAGCCTGCGCAGCTCTCGCCAACGAACAAAAGAAACAAGATTAGATGAGTTTATCCATATATCCGCAAACATGAAACAAATATTGACAGTTTTTAAGGGGACATCGCCCTAATACATTGTGTCATTTTTGATAGCGACCATGACATTCAAGAACCACTTGCCGCACACATTCCCCCAACAAATGAGCACACGACATAAATCAAAGCCGTTATAGCAGATAACAGGACTCTGAAAACACTCATCCACTCAGATATCTGATTGAAGGAAATCATTGACACATCAATATCTCATGAAGAAACTTGATTGATAACCAAATCCCCGTGGTGAATTACAAACAATCATGATGTAGCCGGATGTATTTGTTGTCTATTTTTGGAAAGCATCATGTGAAGAATCATTTAGCGTAGACAATTAGTTTCCTAGTTTTTAGAGGTTTTAGTTAGAAGAGCAGGGCAAACCAAGCGACACCCTTGCCTATATATTTTATCTTTTTGATGTAAGCTAGGTTGGTTGGAAAAATTAGTATAGACAATGACTATAGTATGCAGTTTGAGCTCGATCGGAGTTTAATGCAAAAGTCCTGAAGCTTTGATGAAAATATTCTAATTGTAGCGGTTGGATGTATTGTTTTCCTTTTTGTGCGTATGTACTTCTTATTTTATTTATTCACATCTTTTTTGTCTAAATCAAAACAAAATTTTGAACCTGTGGATTCGCTGCGTAACGCCCCTTGTTCACGCCATATAGACAAAACGTATTTCCTCTAAAGTTAACTCTAAATTCATCCTTAAAGGTGCTCCGAGCTGCTTCCTATGTTTTCTCCCACCACACATTACGATTTTAAAACTGAAGACTGTTGCTCGTTTATCGTTTATCCTCTCAAGTTCAGTCATGAAGTCATTTATTCCTATCATTTTCTCGAACCGACTCCATAGCCCAAGGCCTTACTCTCTTGCACCAATATAACCAAAATTCATTATTGTAAAGGTGTTAAATCTAGCCGATATTTCAAAGATATATCCTGTACTGAGACACAGTCTCCCGAGAGAGCCCTCTGTAGGTCCGAAAGGCTAGTTTCGGAGTCAAAGTTGGTTGAAATAGTTACCTCTATCGTCTGTTTTTCAGTCGAACAAATTTACAGAGTGCTGACATTCTGGCGCTGCTGTCGGGGACAAAATTGAATGAATTTTCCCTTGAAGAATGACTAACGTTGTAGTTTGACCCCTGAGGGTAATAGATGGGAAAACATCTGTACTGACTGAAACCTTTAACCTGACGACTCCAGTCAAAAAGACCAGTAGCTCCAAGTAGCACAGTTCAGGAACCCTAGCTCCGAAGATGATTTATACCAGAGAAAATCTTGACCCAAACCTTGCAGAGCCTGTGTATGACCCCGAGAAAATTCCGCGTAGGACTAGAGAGCAAGCACTGGACCCATTCTATTACCTGGACAGAAGTCTGTCCTTAGAAAAAGACAATGCACAAAGCATCGACGACCTTGAGTTTGACGCATTGTTTGAGTAAACCCTATTCAGGTCTAAGTCGGAAACGAGCTTGGACGAAGTAGTTTTTGACAAGAAGAGATTCCAAACTCCGATAACTAATAATATACCCAAAATCCCTAAACCTCCCAGAGCCATGGCCACCAGATTCTCCCCCCTCGTTCTTCCATCCCAACTGCATGATTTGGCCCAGAATTATAGCCAGAGGATTAAGCTCTATGATGCTGAAGGGAACGTTTCAACCCAAAAACATCTGGATTGGTTCAACGATTTTGTTGACCTAGAGGAGGTAGACTATGCAGACACAGAAATGAGGCTGTTGATGCAGATTTTTGCGGGGAGGTGAGGAAGTGGTTCAAATCCCTATGACTAACAAGTATTTGGGACTTCGTCGCATTCGAAATGACCTTCATTGCCAGATGGGGAGAAAAGAAGAACCCCTTGCAGCTGTTGACGTAGTATAATAATATGAAGAGGGCGCTGGAGGAAACGATGCAAGAATTCTTAGCTCGTTTCATGAGAGTTTATAACTCAATTCCTACATAAGTTCAGCTACCCGCTAGGGCCGCACAACTGCGATATGCAAACTCTTTCAACAACAATTTCGCCCTGCTTCTGAGAGAAAGAATATCAGCAAATCTAGATGCAATGATGAGCAACGTGATCAAGGTTGAGGTAAATATGATGGCGTCGAGGAAGATCAAATAGAGATTGAATAGGGGTGACAAGAGACCCCAAGGGGATGCGCAACCATCAACATCGAGGTCCTCGGACGACAAGTTTCACTTAGTTCTGAAGACAATGGAGAAACTGATGGAGAGAATGTCCATGGGAAACATACCTACTACTTGAGAACATAATGACCCCCAACACATAAATCAGAACCTTAGAAGGGGTCAAGTTCCTCAGATCAAACAAAGGGAACAGAGGGAGCAGAGAGATCAAGGCGACCAGCAGACAAGGCGTCTATTCCAAAAAAACTACGTGGACAAAGACTTCGATTAGATGTTCAAAGACCAAATGCATTTTTGCGATGACAAGAACCTGTGTGTGTTTTTGACAAAGAGAGAACATGATCGGTACATGAGCATAAATGAAAATTTTATGCTGGAGACGGACGATGCATGGATTGTGTAACGACCCTTGATTACTAATTATAATTAATTTAATA
>SNQJ01S0018614.1:49372-71851 GCA_010110895.2 Picea sitchensis | reverse complement strand
ATGTAAGGATAAGGGAGTAAATGAAGGGAAGTCGGTGAAGGAGGGATAAGGGGGGGGGAAAGGAGTGGGAGGAGGATTATTCTACGGGGAGTTGGGAATGAATTTTGGAGCGGGGAATTGGCAGAGTGAAATTTGGAGTGGAATTGACACAGTGCACCGGGGGTTTGCTGGGGGTTTTGGGCACGGAGGGCTAGGATATCCGTTGATATCCTAGGGCTAGGAGCTAACTAGTCGGCAGGGAGGATGGTTTTGGGTAGTGTTCTAAAGAAGCGGGAAGCAATCAAGCAGTGAGCAAATAATAACATCAGGTTCAGGTAAGAATTATGCATTGTTTTGAATTAATTTGTTATTAAATTTTATTATATGGACGGAATTGCATACGAATGAGTTAAATTAGTAAAATTTCTTGAATTTTACTACTAAGTAGGTTGTTTAAATTATTCGGTCATTACATATTGGGGAAATTGATGATGCGTTGTCCTGAGAAACATAAGAGTTCAGAAAGGGTTATCAGAATGCCATCATGTAGTTTCAGAAGAAATATAACCTCAAGATCAAGGAAGCGTCTACCGATCCTCAGCAGACAAATCCCATAAGGAGACCTCCAGTGGACACCCCTTCCATAAGTCGATCGAGGCCGGACAACACGACCAAGGATGCGACAAAGAAGGCGAAGTTGAAGGAGGAGGCCCAGAAGAAAACTCCAGAAGCAAGCCGAGAAGCGACTGGAAAAGAGGTAGAGAAGGTTTGTCCTCCCTTTAAATTTGAGCATGAAATGGCCAAGATCAAAATCTTTGTCCCCTGTAACGAACTTATCAGAAAGGTCGAATATCGTGAACAAATTATTAAAATGATGAAAATGGGAGGGACCCCTGATACTTTGAAAGTCCAAGACGATCACCCTGCTATTCTGTTTGGTCTGCGCATTTAGGAGACAAGTGATATTGAGGCTGTACCTCTGTTATACGTTAGTCTAAAGGTTCATGACATGATCCTGCATAACGCCATGCTTGATTCGGGTGCATCAAACAACCTCATGCCAAAGGTGATCATAGACGAATTGGGTTTGGACATCGCCCGACCCTGCAGGGACCTTTTCTCTTTTGATTCGAGGAAATTCAAATGCTTAGGTCTCATCAAGCACTTGGTCGTGTCATTGGCCCAAATTCCTTCGAAGAACATGGTTATGGACGTGGTCGTGGTGGACATATCCCCTAAGTTTGGCATGCTACTATCTAGGACGTGGGCTATGAAGTTAAAACGGACCCTGTAAATGGACATGTCATATGCCACTATCCCTATATTTGGCCAGGACAGACGGTTATACAAAGAAGTGCTGCTGAAATACATGGTAAGTAGCAATACGCAACCAAATAACCATCCCATATACTCCATCGACAATGAGGTTGGTTCCTTTATATTCTACACTGATCTGAGTTTTGAAGAGGAAGAGCCGACAACCATCATGACAACTGATGAGGAAACCGCGTGGAAAGCAGCAGAGTGCACCGACCCAAAAGACCATGTGGAAAACGAGATATGGAACATGATTTTCCATGGTGCTGTCAACAAGGAAGGAGCAAGTGCTGGCATATAGGTAGCCCCCCCGGAAGTGGGCACAAAGCTATGCTCATACAAGCTCGCGTTCGAATGCACAAACAAGATGAATGAGTATGAGGCACTGATTATGGGCCTGGAGGTGATTAAAAAATTAGGTGCAAAGAGGATAACAGTGCACGAAGACTATGAATTGGTCATAAACTAGATCAAAGGCATATATCAGGCAAATCACCCTAGGATGAGAGCATACGAAAACTTGGCGTTGTATCTCCTCGAGCAATTCTCGGAGTATGATCTGTTAGCTATCCCTAGGGAGAAAAACCAGATCGCTGATGCATTGGCTTCCTCGGCCTCAATTTTAAAAATCCCCATCTTCCCTAACAGAAAAGATGAGATCGAAGTCAGACACAGGCTGACAGTACCTAATAATATCAAACATTGGCAGGTGTTTGAAGAAGACAAACAGGTGGAGAGGTTTCTTCAAATGAGCGACGAGTTCACTAATATAGACATTGACAATGAATGCTGCTGCAACAAAGATTGGAGCATGGATGCACGCAATAATGACGACCCTTTCCAGAACTAAATAGTAGGAAGGGACATAGTACAACTAAAAAATAACATCATCCCAAAGGGGTTAGTGCCGCTGGAAAAGTTGGTCGACGAAAATGACGTGGCCAGAAATCCCAAGATCATTGCAAACGACGAGGATGTTGAAGACTACAACATCAAGATTGAGGAGAACCCAAAAGTAATCAAATTATCAAAAACACTTAGTCCAGAGGTGGATAAGGACTACGTTGAGCTCATGAAGGATTTCCCCGATGTTTTCGCGTGGAGCTATGACAATTTGAAGGTTTATGACACTAAAGTAATCCAACATGTTATCCGTCTCAAAGAAGACCATAAGCCTTTCAAACAGAATATGAGATGATAAATCCCCCGCTGATCAAAAAAGAGGTAAAGAAACTGTTCGAAGCTAAGATTATCATTTCTTTGAGATTCTCGAAATGGGTAGCTAACTTGGTACCTGTAAGAAAGAAGAACATCGAGATAAGACTGTGTGTGGAATTCCAAAACTTGAACAAAGTGTCCCTAAAGGACCACTACCCTCTCCCGAAAATGGACTATATCCTGCAAAAGGTGGTGGGGTCCTAGAAGATGTCCATGTCGGACGATTTTTTGGGGTATAATCAGATCATGGTCCACCCAGACAACAAAGAAAAAATGGCTTTCATGATTCCTTGGGGGACATCCATGTATGCCAATATGCCTTTCGACCTGATGAACGCCGTAGCCACTTTCTATAGGGCAATGGACATCGCGTTTGCCGACGAAAAGGACAAGTTCATTGTGATCTATCTGGATGACATCACGGTGTACTATTCCTCCAACGAACAACACCTCAAGCATCTAAAGAAAGTTTTACAGAAGTGCAGGAAGTTCAACATATCGCTAAATCTAAAGAAATCACATTTCAGGATCGAAGAAGGGAAGCTATTGGGGCACATTATCTCGAAATAACACATTAATATAGACCCCAATAGGGTTGATGGAATCCTAAAAATAGACACTCCGTGTAGTAAGAAGGAAGTGCAATCCTTCCTGGGAAAGGTAAACTTCTTGAGAAGCTTCATCCAGAACCTGGAAGAAATTATAAAACACATAACCTGCATGCTCAGGAAGGGAAATGAGATCAAGTGGAATCCTAAAGCTAGGGAATATTTTGAATATATCAAGGTGGTGCTGACTAGAGCTCCTGTTCTATCCATTCCATACTTCATGAAAGATTTCATCTTGTTTTCATTCGCCTCAGAGCACAATATTTCCGACATGTTGTTGCAGAAAGACAAGAAGAACTTTGAGAAACCTATAGCCTATTTCAGCAGAATGCTAGGGGATGCTCCACTAAGGTATGTCATTATGGAAAAATAAGCACACGCCTTAGTGAAAGCCCTGAAGGAATTCAGGACGTACATATTGCACTCCCATGTCATTGCTTATGTGCCCAACAACTCAGTAAAGGATATCCTGACTCAAACTGAACCTGAAGGGAGAAGAGGCAAGTGGATAGCGACCATGCTGGAATATGATCTTGAGATCAAGCCTATGAAACTAGTTAAGGGTCAGGGCCTTGCGAAGCTAATGGCACAGTAAGAACGCAACACTATGGGCATCAATTTCATTGCTGATCTTTTAGAGATCCCTTAGGAAGAAATGTCTGCGCAGGTGTCTCAGAATTTGGTCGGTTCACCGTGGTATGCAAACATCATCTATGTGTTGAAGAATCTCCAGGCCCCTCCGGGTGTAAGTAATACCAAGGCTAGATTTCTAAAGCTTAAAGCAATTAAGTTTTGCATCCTAGATAACTCACTCTATTGGAAAGATCCTGGGGGAATAATGATGAGTTGTTTGTTGGAAAATGATGTGAAGCAAGCCATAGAAGAATTTCACAAAGGTGATTGCGGAGGGCACCAATACTGGAAAACCACCGCACACAAAATCCTGAGAGCGAGTTACTATTGGCCTACAATATTTGCAGACGTATACAAAGAAGTGTCCAGCTGCCATGAATGTCAGATTTTCGATGGGAGAAGAAAGCTGTAGCCCCTGCCACTAAAGCCGATCTTAGTCGAAGCACCTTTCGTGCAGTGGGGTTTGGATTTCATAGGGGAAATAAATCTGCCATCCTTGACGCAACACAAATGGATACTCATGGCCATTGACTAATTCATGAAATGGATAGAAGCGATCCCCATGAAGAAAGCTACCGACGCAATCATCACCCAATTTCTGGAAACAAACATCTTGTCGAGATTTGGATGCCCCTTCAAGATCATAACAGACAACGTGACCACATTCAAGTCCAAGAGGATGGAAAAGTTTTGTTAGGATTACAATATAACCTTGGGGCATTCTACGACGTACTACCCACAAGGAAACGGGTTAGCAAAATCCTCAAATAAAATCCTAACTAGGATCATCAAAAGACTCCCACAAGACAATAAGAAAGCTTGGCATAAAAAGCTTATCTATGTGCTGTGGGCAGATCAGGTTACCACCAAGAAGTCCATATCAACGTCACCTTTCTAGACTGTATATGACGCAGACATAATTTTCCCTACCACACCGGGGTTGTCCGTCAGAAATCTGCTGTAGGAGCAAGAGGTCAAGCCGGATGACACACATAGGAGAATAAATCAGCTGATTCACACACAATAGATGAGGGAACATGTATACAATCGATCACAACTCCATGAGGAGAGGATGAAGAGAACCTTCGACAAGCGTTCCAAGAAGGAGGAATTTTAGGTAGGAGAGCTATTGCTGAGATGGGATGCAAGGAATTAAGATAAAGGAAAGAATAGAAAATTCGACCACCTTTGCACGGGTCCATTTAGACTCAGTGCGTATTGCGGGAGAAATGCTTATTTTCTAGAAGGATCAAATGGAGAGTGCCTTGGTTGGGGCTCTGTAAACGACAGGTTCCTCAGGCATTATCTGATGAAATAAAATCCGTTTAAGTCATATGTGATTGTAAATAGTCGTTTTGTTTTTGTGTCGAGTCAGTAGGTCAACAAAAAATTGAAGCCCGAAGTGAAGGCCCCGATTTTATGCTGAATATTTTAGAGGCTACGTCGATAGGTTTAGGTTGCATTTTTTCTTTCATATTTCAGTGTCGAAGATTCGAAATGAGGCCCAATTCTTAGGCACCTGGTCTACTATTCTTTGCTACCTCGCGGGGAGGATAACATCCCCGTTGGAGCTAGCTGTTAGCGCTGCCATTTTTCTTTCAATTTGAGTCGATTTGAGTCGAGTTATGGACCATGTGTCAAAACATGTGAAGTCAGGTACGTAACAATGAAAGGGGTCGAAGTCAACAAGTGGTCAGTTGGCCCTTGGAAATGGGAAGGGATGTCAGAGTCGAAACATGCGTAAATGGTACGGGTATGTTTCTCCCAGAGAGTCAGATCCTGTTAAAAGGTAGTCTCTATGTGCCCTAGGTCAAGTCAAGTAGTTAATGGAAGTCGTGTTGGCAAGTGCAGTAACTATTATCAGCTCATTATGAAGGCCGAGGGAATGAAAAATCATGGCGTTCGTATCATGTATGCCCTGTAGCCCTTATCACCTGTACCTTACACATGGGGATGTGTTATGGAAAATCTGCAGTTCGATTCGAAACATCCAGTCGCCATGAATTCAATGTTCCTTGGCATGATTCCTCCTTCCACTCGATCTATTATAAATTTCAGATGTTCTGCACCTATTTTATTCGCGAAATCAGATTCATGCTCTGTCTGTGAATTTTCTCGCAATCCCAAGTTGATCGAATTCTCTGTCTTGGGCATTCGCCGTATCCACCACGCGCAATATAAATAGCGGTCATGCCAGGCTCGAGCCCCAAAGTGACTGGGATTCATTCTCACTCACAACAAGCATCCCCAAGGATATAAAGGAAATTTTTCCTTTAACCGTGGAAACGATGATATCACACCATGCGGAACCTGGAGTGGAAGGACCTACACAGGAAGGAAATATATTAGAAGCCATGTCTCCCCAACAACAAATACCTTGGATAAGCGGTAGGCCAAAGAAGAATAAGGAAGCTGGGGAAACCCAAACCCCGGACGAGCTGCAAGATGGGTTGCTGAAAAATTACTTATGCGCATTGTTCGAATGGAACACATTGAAGGAACAAGCCAAGAAAGTGGGAGAAGAATGAGGAGGATGGATGCCACGGGTACAAATTATCAAGAGCCATATCAACATCTGAAGCAAGCGAAACTAGCTATCTCCGAAGTTTACCAAACAAACAGGGAGCTGAGACAACAACTAACAAAGAAGACAATTGAAGTTTCAGATGCACAAGGCCATGAAGGGAATGTGACATGGCTCAAAATATATCTCAGAGAGGCACATGAGACAATCGTACAGCTGCGCGAAGCACATAGGCTGTGAGAAGAAAGGTATGCGAAGCATTCAAGAGAATGTGAAGCGGTCGAGGAGAAATCTTGTGAAGCTCTCGCTAGCGAACAAAAGAAACAAGATTAGCTGAGTTCATCCATGTATCCACAAATAGGAAACAAATTTTGACAATTTTTAAGGGACATGACCCTAATACATTGTGTCATTTTTGATAACGGGCATGACAGTCAACAACCACTTGCCGCACACATTCCCCCAACAAATGAGCGCATGAAAAAAATCAAATCCGTTACAACAGATAGATGGACTCTGAAAAACACTCATCCGCTCAGATATCTGATCGAAGGAAAGCATTGACACATCACTTTCTCATGACGAAACCTGATCGATAACCGAATCCCTGTGGCATATTACAAATAGTCATGATGTAGCCATATGTATTTGTTGTCTATTTTTCGAAAGCGTCATGTGAAGAGTCATTTAGTGCAGACAGTCAGTTTCCTAGTTTTTAGAGGTTTTAGTTAGAAGAGTAGGGCAACCCAAGTGACGCCCTTGCCTATATATTTTATCTTTTTGATGTAAGCCAGGTTGGTTGGAAAAAATAGTATAGACAGTGACTATTGTATGTAGTTTGAACTCTATTAGATTTTAATGCAAAAGTATTGAATCTTTGATGAGAAGATTCTAATTGTAGCAGTTGGATGTATTGTTTTCCTTTTTGTGCATATGCACTTCCTGTTTTCTTTATTCACGTCTTTTTCTATATAAATCAGAACAAAATTTCGAACCTATGGATTCGTTGCACATCGCCCCTTGTTCGCGCTATTTAGACAAAACGTATTTCCTCTAAAGTTAACTCCGAATTCATCCTTAGTGGTGCTCTGAGTTGCTTCCTGTGTTTTCTCCCACCACACATTATGATTTTAAAACTGAAGACTGTTGCTCTCTTAGCCTTTATCCTCTCAAGTTCATTCACCAAGTCATTTATTCCTATCATTTTCTCGAACCGACTCCATAGCCCAAGGCCTTAATCTCTTGCGCCAATATAACCAAAATTCATTATTGAAAAGGTGTTAAATCTAGCTGATAGTTCAAAGATATATCCTGTACTGAGACACAATCCCCCAAGAGAGCCCTCTCGAGGTCCGAAAGGCTAGTTTCGAATCTAAAAGTTGGTTGAAATAGTTACCTTTGTCGTCTGTTTTTTAGCCGAACAGATTTACAGAGTGCTAACAGATTCGACGGTCGGGATAGTTCCTGGGCATCCTCAGATCTACGACCTAGATTAACTTCGGGACTTTGGGGGGTTTCACCTCCTGTGCAACAAATATGATCGATTCGTCGGACCTAGGAAGTCTAAAGGGTCCTAAGGGTTAACAACCGCATTATTTCTCCAGATCCGACAATCGTGAAGAACTTCGGTTCCTCCCAAACTAATCTCATCCGTTCATCTTCCAAATGAAAGGATCTCTCCTTTTGGGACTTAAATCTCACTATCCTACCTAAGCTTTGCCAACTCCTTAAGTACCTAGGTAATTTGCGCTAATTCTCCTGAACTTTACGCTTACAAAAATCCTTCGCTCACCTCTTGCGCTCATCTATCAACTCTAGAACTAAAGGGGTTCTCAATCCCTACACGCCTCACGAAGGTTATGTGAACACATGCACTACCTCTCCTAGGCTTTGATCAATCCCTTCCTTCAGAATGACTGGGAGTGTCGACATGCACACATGAGGCTATGTCCAAAGTCAATGAATTCATAGTTCATTTATTTAACTTAAGCCACGTCATGGCTCAAGCATTTACATGTACAAGCCATAGAATTTCTTATTTTCTTAAATAATCAATTAGGTAGAATTGAAGGGATACAGTATAAATCCTTAAGAAAACATATCCATTCCTGCAACATTCATAGGATATCCAACTTTAATTCACAATTACCACTTAAATACACAAGATATGCGATTACTTATCTATTACAGGTGGTAGCTAACTAACTGACTGTGGGTGTTTGTCCTTCCACCCAACCATAGACTTAGAGACATTCATTCTTAACACTCTGGCCACCCCCATGCCAAGCCATGATATCACTAGGGAGTTTATGCCAACTCTCATCGATACTTTCTCTTTCACATCTTCTGCAAGGTTTATCCGATGCTTCCTCAGCATCAAGCTTGTGGCCTTCTGCTCATGTCTCGTTCTCTGCATACTCTCAAACATCTCTCCATCTGTCACGACCTCGATGAGGTTTATTAGATGATTCCTCAACATCAATCTCATGGCCTTCGGTTCGTTCTCTGCTTGTCGAATCCCTATCCTCGCATTCTCCACTCTTCTCTTCTTATCCTCTTGCGTGCCTTGCACACACATTCCTTCTATTGGGTTCCTTCTGTCAGAAAGAAACCCCGGGTCCGTTCTGGGTCTGCAGGACCTTGTGGTACTTCGGGCTTACCTTTTGCAGCTAGACCATGCTTCCATTCATGGGGTTGGTTGAGAGTTCAACCACCTGTCCTTTTCTTAATAACTATTCTCTTATCATTCTCACATTCTTTCCTCTAGTGATATCATGGCCAATACTTTTAAGGCTTCACCCCCACAGTCAGTTATTTGACAATTAAATAGTAATACATTTACAATGTTCCCATGCCATAGCATGGTAATCTTAATTAATGATTAATTACAAGTTGGGGAAACATGGGTTTTACATCACATCATATCCAAAAATTGAGTCAAGGTAGACCCCAAGAAAACTAGGGAAATCATAGAATGGCCTAAACCCAAAAACATATCCAAGTTAAGAGGATTTCTAGGATTGGCATAATAATATCGAAGATTCGTCAAGAATTATGCTCATTTAACCGCCCCTCTAACAAATCTCCTTAAGAAAAACTCTTTCTAGTGGAATTTGGAAGCACAAAAATGTTTTTAAAACTTAAAAAACATTATTTCCACAACCCCAGTATTAGCAACACCTAACTTCTCCAAACCTTTCATCATCTAATGTGACGCATCAGGTTTTGGAATTGGAGCAATATTGATGCAAGATAGGCACCCAATAGCTTTTGAGAGTAGGAAATTAAATCAAACAAAATGCTTACAATCCACTTACATCAAGGAAATTCTTTCCATCATGCATGCGTTAACAAAATGGCGCCAATATCTATTGGGAAGTAAGTTCTTGATACACACAAATCATAACAGTCTCCAGTACTTGTCACAACAAAAAACATTGTCAACCAAACAACAAAAGTGGATAGAGAAAATTACCACGTTTGATATGGAAATTCTACATAAAAGAGGAAAAGAAAATATCACGGCTCATGCCCTATCACGAAAAGATGAAGAAACACAAGTTTTTGCAATATCAATAGCCATTCCAGAATGGTTGGATGAAATAAGAATTGAGTATGCAAAAAACCCGGAGAGTTGCTCTATAATCAACAATTTAAATCAATATCCTAAGTTCGAATGGAAAAACAACATCTTATGGTATAAAGTTAGAATCTACTTAAAAGCCAACTCAAGATTTAAAACCAAGGTTTTTCATGAATCTCGTGATTTCCCATCTGCACGTCATGTGGGATTTTTCAAAACATACTATAATGCACGAAGATCATTTTTTTGGAAAGGGATGAGTGCAAATATTCGAAAATATGTAGTAGAGTGTGATCTCTGTCAAAGGAACAATAATGAAAATGTGTCGACCCTCAGGTTACTCGACCCATTACACATTCCCATCCAAAAATGGGAAGAAATTTCAATGGATTTCATTGAAGGACTACCCATATCCGACGAAAAAGACAAAATATTAGTAGCAATAGATAGACTAACTAAGTATGCACGCTTTATTGGAGTAAGGGAAACAAAATCAACAAAACAAACAATTGAAATATTCTGTAAAAATATTACAAACTACATGGGTTCCCTAAGGTTTTCGTCAGCGATAGAGATGCCAAATTTAAAGGGAATTTTTGGAGAGAATTTTGCAAATAGATCAGAACCTCTCTCAATATGAGCTCAACTTACCACCCTCAAACAAATGGTCAAACAAAAGTCATTAATAAATGTTTATAAACCTATCTCTGTTGTTTTATCTCTGACAAACAAAATAAATGGTTTCAATGGTTGCACCTTGCTGAGTGGTGGTATAATTCCACTTATCACACATCAGCTAAAATGACACACTTCCAAGCTCTTTATGGTTACTCACCTCCATCATGGAAGGAGTTTTCCACCAACCACATAAAATTTGCGTCAGTAAAAGACCATTTGACGAAAGCCAGAAAATCCTCCAGTTACTCAAAGAAAACTTAATAGTTGCAAGGAACTAAATGAAGCAACAAGCTGACCAAAACCAAACAGAAAGAGAGTTCGAAGTAGGATACTGGTTATTTGTAAGACTTCAACCTTACAAACAATTATCCCTTAAACAACATGGGAAGAATAAATTGGCTCCAAAATTTTATGGACCATTTCAAATAAATAGAAAATTCAGTCACGTAGCTTACCAATTGGATTTACCAAATAAAAGTCGTATCCACAACTTCTTTCATGTATCATGTATAAAGAAAGTCTTGGGGAAAAAAAAAGGCACAAACTATACTTCCTATGTTGGATGAGGAAGGAAGAATCATTTTAGAGCCAAAATCCATTCTCGCCACTCGGGAAAATAGAATACGTTCTCGAGTAATCAAGAAATATCTGATTAAATGGAAAAATCTACCAGAAGAAGACACTGCATGGGAGTCACAACACTTTCACCAGTTATATCCTTCGTTACCATTTCTTTGAGGACAAAGCAAAATTTTAAGGGAAGGGCAATGTTATATATAAAATAATAATAAATGAGATAATAAATACAAAATACATAATAAATTATAATTTAAACAATAAACTAAAAGTCCGAACAGGGCTATTGGGAAGATGAGGGGATTGTAATGAGCGTAAAGTGGTATAATGGTCGGGAAACATCATGAGTATTGTTCAAGAAATTTTAGAAAACAATCACACTAACATTCAAACACCAATCAATGCCCAACTTCTTCCTTTTAAAACCCCTTTCATTCTAATGAAATTCACAACAACAGAACAAGGAAAACTTAAATGTATCTGGGAAAGTGAGGGGTTTGTAATAAGAGAAAAGTGATATAATGGTTGGGAATGAGATGGTTACTCTTCCGTTGACGAATTAACATTTATTATCTTCAAATCATCACTATAATTATTCCAAAAAAATCTATGTTCAACATTCAAACTCAAGACCCAACTCTCCCAAAAAAACAAAAATATAACAAGCCTTAGAGCTGTCACCCCACAATTCCCAGATTTCATTTTCTTTTACACATATATCTATTACTTGAGCGAAGGTGCAAGGAACTATCTAAAATCCAAAGCACAATAACTTCAACCAATAGGTAGGGCCGAGAAGAACCAATACAAACCCTTTAACTTCCACATAAAATAACATAATCCAAAAGTTATATAACAAGGAGAGCTTGAAAATCTTCAAGTGCCTCTTATGTTTATTTTGATTAAACATTATAAAATCTTTAACATAACCCAATTTATGTACGAATTATGAAACCATACATGTCATATTCAACTGTGCATGTTTAATATCATAGCATTGAAATAAAACCACTACAACCATTTCCATTCACTGCAAAATTTGTTTCCTTTTAATTGCAAGCTTTTAATTTCATATGTGACTTAACAATAAAATGATCACAGTAAAAAAAATCAGACCAACCAAGGGCACGATGGAGTGCAATCTATGCCAAGCATATTTCGACATAAGGTTGATGTCAAACCTGCAATGCTTATCATGTGATAGACTGGGTTCATAGTGTTATCACTCTAGGAGTCTTTCTAGGTTGTGATTCGAGAGAACCTAGTAAATTTAATCAAGAACTCAATAATGTATGTAGAAAATGGATCAAATTTAATACCTGACACACTCAATCTTCAATTTAATATAGATTTGGATAAATCAGGACAAGGCAAGGCCACCAAAAGAACACTGTTCAGAAAGTTATAATTGTAATGGATGAAATAAACTGATCATATCAACAATATCACATCTATGAACCATACATGTGACATGTCGAATATAACTAGCAGTAGGAAGTGTGAATCTTGTTTATTTATGTAGAGATAATAAGACAATCATTAATCATAATATAAACATGAAATGAACAGTAGTCCAAGTTCACAATAACATATATGAAAGACAAAAAAAGGGACTGAACAACATTCAATGGCAAAAACTTATCATTCCTTGACATATCAAAAAGGTTTAGATCAAAAGAGTACATATGAGAATTCCAATTCGAACCCTTAGCCCTGTTGCCTCTGTGGGATTAAGTAAGATTACATGCTATTTATCAGATCCAAAAAGAAGGGATTGAATACCTACAAAATCTCCTCATCAAAGCAATTACAAATATTTAGGATCTAGATCCTATTTTCAAGGAGTCATTCTCTATGCTACTTTTGGTCTTCAATAACTCCACCAAAGCATCTTGATGAGTGTAGGAGACTTAAACCATCGAACTCCACCAGCTGGAATACCGAATCAACTTTTGACTACTAAAAATCAGGTCGGACTTTGACCGAATCTTTCAAACACATAGCTTTGACGAGTTTGTAGTGCATAACACTGTGAAAACCAACTTTGCACTACCAACTAGCTGTAAGAGACTGTTTTAACCCAAAGTGAGTGAAAAAATGCTTTGAAGAATGAACTAGGTGCTGCAAGGAGTTGATTTAGTCCGGATAATTTATGATATGGCCTTTGTAGCCCTGAGAAATTCAAAGCTTGTGACAATATGTTTTGTAAATGAAGACATATCTTGGCAAAAAACATATTAATGCCGAATACTGTTGAGACTACTCAGACTTCGTCTCAACATATAGACCATGCATATCCCCCTTTAAGATAACATGACATGACTTTAGAATCTATCATCAAACACACAAAATTTTAGGAAATCTTGAATTAATCATCAATCTTGGGAGAACTAGCAGGGGCAATCTCCTTCAAGAAGATAGCCAAATTCTTCTTTCTAAGCCTTTTTTTGGCCAAGTATAAGTGCTCTGTCATCCTTCTATTATCTTCCCTTAGAATGAGATTTTGCTTGTATATGTTGGCTAATTGCTTCTTCTGGACCCTCTTTCTTCTGATGCTTTTCTTTAGCTGATTGCATTCCTCTGCTAGTTCATTTACTTGGCTTGTCAATTGTCTTCCAAGTGTGATGTTTTCCTGATGCAACTTCTAATTCTTTTCCTGGACCTCCTTAAGCTGACTGTCTGCCTCCTTGAACAATTTAACCCAATCCTCTTTAGGTCCCTACTCTGCCTCTGAAGGTGGCTCTAGTGGAGAGTCTCTCAACTGGACCATGGATTCTAATTCTTCCTTTTCAATAGAGGAATCATTAAACTTTAACAACTTATCACTAGGCTCTACCACATCAATGCTTGGAACAAACTCCTCTGATAAAACAAATTTCCTTCTAGATGATCTTCTAAGCACTGCTGTGTTAACTGTATCTTGGATAATTGGATAATTGTCCTAAATTTCCATATGAGGGAGCTCCAGAAGAGGGTCTTCCTGTTCTTCAATTACATTTTCTTAAGATCTTTCTTTTCTTTTCCTTCTATAGACTTGGGAAAGTGAGGGTTTTGAAGAAATAAGGTTTTTAGAAGATTGAAGTTTTTTAGAGTAGAGGGGACATTAGAACCAGAAGGCTGAGCTATTTCAAGGCTAGGAGCAGAAGGAATAGGGTCTGGTGCTACTTCACTTGAGGGAGAAAAAGGATCAATAAGATGTGGTATCTGAGATGATGGGGTAGAGGAGTCAATAGGAGGTGTTGCAAATTTCTTCTTAGAGGCTCCTTGTTTAGGAGGAGAAGGAGGCAAATCGATATGGTAGTTTGATACAAACAAGAAGGTAGGCCAATCTTTCCCTTCCTTTTTCAACTTATCAAGAACTATAAGTTTTATTAGAGCACGGTGAAAGATAGACTTGTGAAGCTTCTCAGGTTTTCTTTGTGCAAAAGAATCATCATTTGTGAACTTTTGAAGAGGAAAAAGGATAAGTATATCTCTTTCTTACCAGTGAAATGAAGAAGGAGCTTAAAATGATACTGCAAAACCCAACTGTATCTTCCTTCAAATGTGAAGAACCTCTGAATGATGAACAACAACTTGTCATAGTCTTCTATCAACCATTTCCTCGGAACACCTCTCACTAAATCAAATCACTATGTTCATGTCTGAGCATGTCTTGGCACCAATCCTCCTTTTCAATCTTCTTTGATTTAAACCATTGTTCCCCTGTCCTAGGGATCTCTGTCACTTCGGCAATCAAATCTGCTGTAACATGGATTTCTAGTGGACCAATTTTTGTTTTTCCATCCCTGTAATTTTGTACAAAATCCCTTGATACCTCCAGATGGTATCCTTACAACTTCTGGAAAAACCTCCAGCAACCCAAGCGTTTGAAGGAGTCAACATGATTCATGTCTTGCTCAATTAATGAAGTTTCTGTAGGCTCAACTCTGACCAGGGAGCTTGACCTTTTCCTGGGAATAGGGTCCTTCCTTGGTGCCATGAGAGAAATGAAAGCCTTCTCCAATTATCTCTGTGCAAGAAATGGTGAGGAAAAACAGATCTCAGTGAAGAAGAGATTTAGTTGAAGAATGCAAACCTTGAAACCCTTTGATGGCAAGCTGCATATGTAGAAGAGACCTCCAATTTCTTTGTTGAAGCTAAAATAACTCGGGCTCGCCTTCTTTAAGGAGCTTTCTCGTGAAAAATTCAAATTTCAAAACCGATACCTTTTCCCTTCGAGTTCGTAGCGCGCCACACAATGAAATGATGTTATGCGCTGACAACATGAGCTAAGTTGGTAGCGCCTCCAGTACAAAAGTACGCAAATGCGCTACAAACTCGCCATCATGAGGTGGAATGATACATAATGGTCAAATCATGACTTGAGAGAGATGAAATAGATTTTATAAAGACCAAAACTGACTTATATGACCACAACTCATGTGAAAGGAGATAAATGATTTATAATTTGACCCAAAATGACTTAGGATAATGACTATGACAACCATTGAGTCGTTTTTAGCCCATGTGACATGACTCATATTGCTGACTGGACTTATGAAGGGCATATTTATTTAAATGACTCATGAGATAAAAACTATAAAAAATACCTAAGACAGAAATAAAAAAGGGATTTTTATTGGGAGATAACATCTGGCTCTAATTGGGTATGGAAGCCTCCCTGTGAGGCTCCAAGAACTCGTAAGACCAACTGTCTTTCCTATCACCTACAAAACTTACAAAAAGTGAAAATGTTGCTCCATTGGGCATGGAGTTAGTAATAGACTAAACTGAAAAAGAAAAGATATTTACAATGGAGAAGGATTTAGAAAGCCTTAGTAGAAATCGATTTTGAGAAAACGCCCATTGACCAGGCCACCAAATACTTCATTACCTTCCAGATTCTGTAAAAGAAAAGTATTGTTATGCAACACTTGAGTGATGATGTAAGGTCCAGTCCACAATGTATCAAATTTCCCATGCTTGCGTTATCCTGTATGTAAGCATCCCACTTTAAGACAAGATCCCCCGTTTCGAAAACATCCTCCTTAGCCTTTTTATCAAAACTATCCTTCATATTCTTCTGATGTAATTATGTTTTCTCAAGTAACTGCTCCCTTACCTATTGAAGTTCAACTAGATGATGAATCCTTCTAACCAAATCATTTGGTTCCCCTTCTTCTTCTTGAATTTTTTTTGCAACAGGTAATGCTAGTTGGATAGGGAAAATGTCTTCGGTGCCATATACCAGCTTGAAAGGAGAAGTGCCAATGGACTTCTTATTTTCACTCTATCAACCCAAAGTGAAAATTTTAATTTAGAATCCCAACTCCTTTGATTTTCTTCAAGCAATTTCTTAATGATTCTCACTAAGCTTTTGTTTGATGAATCAACAAGGCAATTGCCTTGAGGATAATAGGTAGTTGCGTGAACCAGCTGAATACCCATGTCTTCACATAATTTCACCAAAACATTATCTTTAAAAGCAACTTCATTGTCAGTAACAAGTATTTTTGGGAAACCAAATCTAGCAAAGATATGATCATTCAAGAAATTTATGATAACAGAATGAGTGGCATTCCTGGTGGGAATAGCCTCAATCCATTTTGTGAAATAGTTGGTTTCCACTAGGATCCACCTATCCTGGCTACTGGATGATGGATGTATCTCTCCAATGAAGTCCAACCCCCATTGTTGGAAAGGTCTAGTGACTACAATGGGTTTCAATGGAAGATACTTTAGCTGCTTTTTTCTTGCGAACCTTTGACACTTGTCACTTGTCTTAACATAAGAGAAAACATCAAAAAATAAACATGGCCAATAGTAACCAACCCTCAAAATCTTGTGGGCTGTAGTCTTCCAATAATGATGACCACCACAATTGCTGCTATGAAACTGATGCATAACATGAACTAATTATTCTTTGTCAAGACATCTCAACAACATCCCATAGGGGTCTTTCCAATAAAGCATATTTTCATTAATACAAAACTTGACTGCCTTGAGTTTTAATGCTCTCACCTGCGTTGGATTCATCTCTGTAGGGGCTGAAAGGGTCTGTAAAAAATGTATTATACTGCTGTACCATTCACAAGAGGATAAATTGGCCGAAATTGGCTGATCACGACTGTACCTTTGAACACAATTTTCTGATTGTGCTTCCTCTACATTTATGATGATGAAATTTATGCCCAATACCTCACAATTATCCTTAGCAAGAAGCTTTTCCAAACCCCGACCTTTGACCAATTTAGTTGGCTTAATGTCAACATCAAATTCAATAAGCTTGGAAATCCACTTGGTTCTTTTACCATCTATGTATGGTTGAATAAGAACATCTTTGACTGAGCTAGATGGTACATAAGATATTACTTTGGCATGCAAAATATAGATCCTAAAAGCCTTAAGTGATTTGATCAAAGCATAGGCTTGTTTTTCAATAGGGTCATATTTTACCTCAGCATCTTTTAATGTCTTGTTGAAGAAAGCTACTGGCTATTCATGTCCTTGATCGTTTCTTTGAAGTAGCACTGCTGCAATGGTATCATTAGATGCGAATGAAAATATGTAAAAATATTTACAATAGTCAGGGTTGATCAAAGTAGGAGCTGACATAAGGGCCTTTTTTATATCTTCAAAAGACTCCCTTGCTGCATCATTCCATTTAACCTATGAATCTTTCCTTAGCATGCCAGTGATGTGTTTAACCAATTCTGAAAAATTAGGAATAAATCTCCTAATGAAGTTAATCTTACCAAGAAATGATTGGATTTCCTTCTTAGATCTCGGGATTGATATGTTCTGAATAGCTTCTACTCTTTCAGGGTCAATCTTTACTCCTTCAGCAGTCACTATATGTCCCAACAACTTACCTTGTTTTAATGCAAATTGAGATTTCTTTGGATTTAATGAAAGACGATACCTCCTGCACTTCAAGAATGTCTTCCTCAAATGCTGCAAATGCTCTTTATGGTTGTGAGAAAACATTGTTAGATCATCCAAATATATCAGAACAAACTTATCCTTTTCACCTACGAAGGCAATGTCCATGGCCCTTTGGAATGTGGCCTCGACATTCATAATCCCAAAGGGCATCTTGGCATACATAAAAGTACCCCAAGGAGTTGTGAAGACAATATTTTCTCTGTTATCTGGGTGCACCGAGATCTAGTTGTAGCCCGAAAACCCATCAATAAAGGACATGACACTAGCTCCAGATACTCTTTGTAAGATATGCTCCATCTTTGGCAAAGGATAGTTGTCTTTCTTAGAGCATTTGCTCAAGTTCCTGAAGTCAACACACAACCTAACCTTCCCATTCTTCTTCCTAACATGAACTATATTAGCAACCCACTCAGAATATCTAAGTGGAATGATAATCTGAGCATTCAACAAATTTTTAATTTCTTTCTCCATTATAGGCAAAAGAAGAGGGTCGATGGATCTCAATTTTTGTTTGAATGGAGTGGCTTCTTTCTTCAGGGGAATTTTATTCTCAATTAATTGAGTGTCATAGGTCTTTATATCACTGTACTCCCATGCAAAAATGTCCGAAAATTCTCTCATCAGGATGCCATATTCATCTCTTTGTTCTACAGTCAAATGTGTGGACAAATTTATAGTTTTAGGGCATTTTTCCTCTCCTAAATTGTACTGAAAAACAATAGGGTGTTCCTCCTTCTTATCAGGTTTCAAGGGCACATCATTCTAATCAAATAGATTATCAAGAGGTACTAATCCTCTAGGGATTTGATTATTGGAAAGTTGGATAATATCATGGCGCCCAATTTTGTTTTTTAGCTTAGGTTTTTTGACCTTTTCAATATTTTCATTTTCATGATCTATATGGAGGGCTGAGAACTCATCTATGACTTCTAAGAATATGACCAATTCTTCATCATCATTAAACACCTTCCAAAATTTTACATTGTCTGGCAAAGAAGGTCTATATTTCACTTGGATTTCATAATTTATCTTTGCTGGCATAGGTGGATTGAAAGTACTAGCTGAGACAGCTAATGAATCAACAAGTTGATTCATAGCTCTAGGAATGTATGAAATGTTAAAAACTATAAAATAATCAATGAGATTTCATACCTCATCTCTGTATGCCTTAATCCTAACATTCTTAGCTTGAAAATTGTTTTTGATTTGTTGGATTATTAGATCAACATCTCCAAATACTTTCAGCCCTTGAATATTCATGTCCTTAGCAGCGTTCAAGCCCAAGACCAAGGCCTCATACTCTGCTATATTGTTTGTCACCTTGAAATCTAATTTGAAGGACAAGTGAATGGTTTCTTTTGTAGGTGAAATAAAGACAACTACTGCTCCTGTAGACTCTTTTGAACAAGCACAATAAAAAAACATGCTCCATATAGGAGTGTTTTCTTCTTTTGGAGATTTAGAAATAAGCTTTCTAAGCTGTAATGGTGATGATAAATAATCATCAATATGAAGTATACAAGAGCCCAAATCTATATCAAATGAATATATGGTATGATTAGTAGGATCCTTCTCATCACTGATTATATAAGCCAATTGAGCTTCTCTATACAATCTTCTTTGTTCTCCTCCGAAAACTTGGACAATTGCATAAGAAAGGTAATTTTGTAAGGTGCCTCCTAGCCTCTTTATCCATGCTCTACACAAAAGCATACCAAATTTGGGTGGCACATCAACTACCACAATGTGTTGATAAATATGTAACAGACAACGAATGGCATGAAGAATCTACAAAGGATTGTTAGCATATTTACAGGCAGTGTATACTTGTCATTGATGGAAAGTACAGTTGTGGTTGTGGTGATGGCCTGAGTACAACAACAATGAGTAGAAGCGCAACAATAATCGGGAGGAGAAGAGTCAGTGACCATTGGATCCCCTTCAAATTTCTCGAAAGAACGAGGGCCGTCATATCTAAATGAAGACAAGACGAGCGCACTGAAGAGGAGGACAGAGATTAGTCATTATATCCAAGCGCAAGACTCGACCATCGTCGGATCAAGGATGACCTGCATGCTCTTTAAAGTACAAGGAGAAGCAGGAGTAATCACGATTTGCAAAATCGCGACCTGATCTGAGACGTCAAGATCTAGGTTGATCTGAACCGCTGATCAAACTCCACATCGGAGTTTCGTGAATCACGATTTCAAAAGGAAAAGAAACAAATGCAACAAGAACCTCGATTTTGCGATATGCGATATCGCGATTCAATCACAACCGTCAAGTCAATATTAGATCTGGACCGTTGATCAAACTCCACATCATAGTTTCACGAATCGCTATATGTAGAGGCAGAAGAAACTATGCAACATTTACGAAATTGCGATAGGCGAAATCGCGATGTAACAACAACCGTCAGATCAAGAAGTGATATGGACCATTGATTTGACTTCTTTACTGAATGTCGAGAATCGAGAATTCGAGTTGACAAAAACACCGATCGTCAAGAGTGTCGAAATCGCGATGAGTAATATCCCGACTTAATTTGAACCGTCAGATCTAGATACAATCTGGATCGTTGATCTGATTTCATTATGGAATTTCGCAGATCGGGATTTGGAGGTGACAGGAACCTTGAACATAAGGAATTACGAATTCGCGATATGCGAAATTGCGGAAGCGCCTTTCACATAAATCCTTGGTCACAACCCTTGATCACGGGAAGAGAAGGAGTCAGTCCAGATAATATCCAATTCAGAGTTTCGGAGATCGCGATGTGAAAGTGTCGAGAAACTTGGGCAAAGGAATGCCGAAATGTCGAAACCTGAATTAAAGGCAAGATTTATAAAAGTCATCCTACGGTGCGGATAAGACTTGAATGAGATCTAAGGGTTACTGTTTCTTCACACACATGTGAAGTGGAACCGTCAAGGTGGTGTGTATAAAAGAAAATGAGAGAGACATAATTCTGTTGGCTGTTCTGGATAAAAAGGATGAAACAGTAAGAAAGGAGAGATGAGAAGATGCGTAGTATGAAATTTTAACAGATGTATAGAGTGAGATGAAATGTAGAGAAGAATCAGAGCAGAACGACAGGTAGAGCAGAAGTAGAGAAGAATGACAGAAAGAGCAGAAAAAGAGCAGAATGATAGAAGAATGTGATGCAGAGTAGAACTGCTAAACGGACAGAGGAAGAGAAGAATTGCAGAACAATTTGTTGAAGATTAGATTTACAGAACAGAGAAAGAATGGCAAGAAGTGATTTATCTGCATAAATTGTCTATGTATTTATCCTTTCATATTACAGGGAGGTTGGGAGGTGCTCGGGAGGACTGTTGTCCTCATAAGTTCAAGTGGGTGCTTGAACACATGAAGCTGTATCTTCCAACTGGTTGTAGCTAGAGAAACCAGGGTGGCAGGGTGGTGGTAGGGAGAACAAGTGTTCTCTGTTATACAGGTTGGAGCCTGTGTAACAGGAAGTTGGTGATTCCATCCAGTTGGTGCTGGAATATTCAGGGAGTTGGTTCTTCCTTCTAGTGGGTGCTAGAGAAACCAGAGAGTTGGTGCTCTCAAACAATTTGCAGCTTGTAAACCAGAGGTTGCAACCTCACATTGAGTTGGTGCTCAATTATAGATGATGTACAGAACTTAAAAGACTGCCTATCATTTCGAAGAAGAAGAGGTTTTCTCCCTTTATGGGTTTCCTCGTGAAAAATATGTCTCTGTGTATACTTTATGTGTGACTATTGTTCTTTACCTTTACTGTCTATATGCTGTATATTGTTGATGACCACATGAGGAAATTTTAATAATGTTTTAACAGACTTAAAATTGTTTAAGCTCACATACAATTGATTCACCCCCCCCCTCTCAGTTGTATTAATAATTCCAACAATTGGTATCAGAACCAAGTTCCTTTTATTTAAAGGTAGATATGTAAGCTTAAACATGACAAGTCATGAAGGGACTTTGGCCTCTAAGCCCCCTCTGTTTGATGGAACAAATTTTTCCTTCTGGAAGATTAGAATGAGAACATACTTAATGGCCTTGGGTGCTGATGTTTGGGATGTAGTAGAGACTGGATATACAAAGCCTATTGTGCTAGCCAACAGGGATGATAAGTTAGAGTTTAGTTTTAACGCTAAGGGGATGAATTCTATCTTGAATGGACTTGCTGAAGCTGAGTTTGTAAAGGTGATGCATCTTGATACTATCAAAGCAATGTGGGATAAACTTATTAACAATTATGAAGGAAATGAGAAAGTAAAAGAGGCCAAACTTCAAACATACAGTTTGAAATTTGAACAACTAAAGATGAATGAAGATGAAACAATTAGCAAGTATTTTTTAAGAGTTGAAGAACTTGTAAATGCCATGAAGGGTCTAGGTGAGACGTTTGATGACTCACTCTTAGTTCAGAAGATTTTAAGATCTCT
>SNQJ01S0018614.1:26291-48807 GCA_010110895.2 Picea sitchensis | reverse complement strand
CCTCTCAGTTGTATTAATAATTCCAACACAATGTCCATCACCATGCTCCTGATGGGTAACTGAGATAAAGAAATGGATAAATATTTTATCAAACCAAGGCACTTAAATCTCCTAGAGTCAAATGAAAATAGATCATGATAAGACTTGGTAATATCTAGACCCAACTCATCCATAACGTCTTTTGGCATGAGGTTATGAGAGGCTCTTGTATCTAGAAGGTAGTTATGTAGAATTTTGTCATGGATGTTCAAAGAAACATAGAATGATGGAGAGGTTTCCTCATGGTCTTCAACCATTGGACTAAGGACAATGGTAGGCTTGTCATCTTGGAGATTCACAACATCAGCAGCAGTTGGCAAGGGTTTAGGCTCAAGATCTTTTAGGATGGTTTGTTTGAAGGCATCATTCTTCATTAATTCCATGAGTGGTATGGGGATTTTAAGCTTCTGAATTTCTGATTCAAAACTAAAAGAGAAAGGGACTTTGTCAGGATCATTACCTCTTTCACAGGAGCTTTAAGAATTACTTGATTCTTGGTTGGAGCTTGATCTTTTCTTGGTTGCTGTTTTTCAGGGGCAACAACTTTCTTTATAGGATTTTTTTCATATTGCTTGGTATTATTCTGCTTAGATCCCAGATTACATATATTTTGTTCATCAGTTAGACAAATAGATTCTTCATTTGGATCTTGACTATCTACTTGACTAAGTAAAGCTTCTTCATAGGCAACCTGTGTTAGGAAAGAAGCATCCCCTTTGTATCCCAAACAATGAATTTCGTCATCTTCTTCAGGCTTCTCCTCCTCCATTACTTTGTTCTGAAAAAGGAGTTTTGATATTCTAATCTTCATTTGCTTTTCTATTTCTCTATAAAATTTGATGTTTCTCATTATTCCTCCTATATGGATTTGGATTTCAGGGAATGAAAGTGTTAGGCTCTCTACCTCTTGCGGGCTGCTTATTCTCAAGCTTCATCTTGGACAATTCTAAAGTCAAAGACTCAATCATTTTTGCCATCTTCTCAATATTAGGATCAACACCTGATGATGAAGCTTCTCCTTTTTGTTTTCTCCTTTCTCATATGCCTTTCAAATTTTTTGCAGCAAGGATATTAGATTCCACTTCAAGTGTTGCATCCTGCATGTCAGCCAATGTAACAGACCTCCTTTCTCTCAATAGAAAACAAAATTCGACATCAAAAGCATTAGAATACATGATCTTTGCAGAGGTAGCAATAGGCTTGATTTCAGTTGGAATATTACTGTACATTATATTAAATTTCTTAGTGAAGTCTGACACTAATTTACCACTCTCCCTTCTCAAGTTTCCAAACTCTGTAATATAGTACAAAAAGTCTTTCTTATCACCCCATTGTTTTAAGAAAATGTCATCAAAAACTTCAATCCTTGTTATAGATCCTGAGGTTAATTCTCTAAACCACCTCTTGGCCTCTCCATCTAAGCTCTGCACAAACACTCTCATCTATACATGTTCATCTGTGATATTTAAGTTATCAACATAACTATAAAACAATTCAATGTGTTCTTCATCTGTGACCTCTTCTACCCCTGAAAATTTTGGCATATACTTTTGATAGTCTCTAGTAGGCATTGCATTTAGAGGATTAAGAAATACTAAATGGGCATATCTAGAAGCTACAATTATTTCCATCATAGTGAGGTTATGAGGTGCTGTTGCCATGGTAACAATAGATGTATATGCATTGGGAGTTTGGTTTACAAGGGATTGAGATGAGGCTGATTTTGAAGATGAGGGTGAGGTAATAAGAGGAGAAGGTATTTTTGGACTTGCAGTGGAAAATGGAAAATAAAAAGCCCTATAAAATTATGACAATAGTTGGGCAAGGTTTTCTTCTCCTTTCATAGACAATTCACGTAAGACAAGTTCAACTGCAGGTAGATTTGTATGAATGAAGGATGAATTGGGTTATGTTTTAGATTGAGAAGACTCTACAAAATATGAAAAAATGTCTTCTAGAACAAAAGGTGAACTATCTTCTTGAGTTAGATTAGATAATCCCTGAATTTCTGAAACTATCTTTTCACTATCAATTTCTGAACTTATAGATTCAACAATTGTTGGTTTTATTAATGGATTTTATGGAAAAGACATAGAGCGATTTTTGGATATACCTAAGTTGGAAGCTCCCTTCTATAATGCCTTTCCCTATTTGATGATCCTCTTAGGATTAGATACTGGATCAATTAGTGGATGCTGAGGGTTTGCTCGAGTATGTGCCTTCTTAGGAGCCACAATTCACCAATGGAGTCGCCATATAGAAGATTACAACCAAAAAAATGATGCCTAGACTTTGTCTATCATCAAAGTTGTGACTATGTCGTCTCCTAGGGAAGCTTGCTTCACACTCCTCTCCCCGACAATGACGCCAATTTGTTATCACTCCAGGAGTCTTTCTAGGTTGTGATTCGAAAGAGCCTGGTAACTTTAATCAAGAACTCAATAATGTATGTAGAAAATGGATCAAAGTGAATACCTCACACACTCAATCTTCAATTTAATATAGATTTGGATAAATCAGGACAAGGCAAGGCCACCAAAAGAATACTGTTCAGAAAGTTATAATTGTAATGGATGAAAGAAACTGATCATATCAACAATATTACATCTATGAACCATACATGTGACAGGCCGAATATAACTAGTAGTAGGAAGTGTGAATCTTGTTTATTTATGAAGAGATAATAAGACAATCATTATTCACAATATAAACATGAAATGAACAGAAGTCCAAGGTCACAATAACAGAGATGAAAGACAGAAAAATGGACTGAACAACATTCAATGGAAGAAACTTATCATTCCTTGATATATCAAAAAGGTTTAGATCAAAAGAGTACATATGAGAATTCCAATTCGAACCCTTAGCCCTGTTGCCTCTGTGGACTTAAGTAATATTACATGCTAGTTATCAGATCCAGAAAGAAGGGATCGAATACCTATAAAATCTCCTAATCAAATCAATTACAAATATTCAGGATCTAGATCCTATTTTCAAGGAGTCATTCTCTATGCTACTTTTGGTCTTCAATAACTCCACCAAAGCATCCTGATGAGTGTAGGAGACTTAAACCATCGAAATCCACCAGTTGGAACATCGAATAAACCTTTGACTGTTGAAAATCAGGTTGGACTTTGACCAAATCTTTCAAACATAGAGCTCTGATGAGTTTGCAACGCATAACACTATGAAATCCAACTTTGCACTACCAACTGGCTGTAAGAGATTGTTTTAACCCACAGTGAGTGAAAAATTTAAGCCAATCCTCTTTAGGTCCCTACTTTGCCTCTAAAGGTGGATCTGGTGGAGAGTCTCTCAATTGGACCATGGCTTCCAATGCTTCCTTTTCAAGAGGGGAAGCTTTAAACTTTAACAACTTATCACTAGGCTCTACCACATCAATGCTTGGAACAAACTCCTCTGATAAAACAAGTTTCCTTCTAGATGATCTTCTAAGCACTGGTGTGTTAACTGTAGCTTGGATAAATGGAGAATTTTCCTCAATTTCCATATGAGGGATCTCCAGAAGAGGGTCTGCATGTTCTTCAATTACATTTTCTTGAGCTCTTTCTTTTCTTTTCCTTCTATAGACTTGGGCAAGTGAGGGTTTTGAAGAAATAGGTTTTTTAGAAGGTTGAAGTTTTTTAGATGCAGAGGGGACAGTAGAACCAAAAGGCTGGGCTATTTCAAGTCTAGGAGTAGAAGGAACAGGGTCTGGTGATACTTCACTTGAGGGATCAGAAGGATCAATAATATGTGGTATCTCAGATGATGGGGCAAATGAGTCAATAGGAGGTGTTGCAACTTTATTCTTAGAGGCTCTATGTTTAGGAGGAGAAGGAGGCAAATCAATATGTTAGTTTGATACAAACAAGAAGGTAGGCCAATATTTCCCTTCCTTTTTCAACTGCTCAAGAACTATAAGTTTGATTAGAGCGTGGTGAAAGATAGTCTTGTGAAGCTTCTCAAGTTTTCTTTGTGCAAAATAAATCATCCTTTGTAAACTTTTGAAGAGGAAAAAGGATAAGTCTATCTCTTTCTTACCAGTGAAATGAAGAAGGAGCTTAAAATGATACTGAAAAAATCAGTTGTATCTTCCTTCACATGTGAAGAACCTCTGAATGATGAACAACCACTTGTCATAGTCTTCTATCAACCATTTCCTGGGAACACCTCTCACTAGATCAACTCCTCTATGTTCAGGTCTGAGCATGTTTTGGGACCAGTCCTCCTTTTCAATCGTCTTTGCTTTAAAACACTGTTCCCCTATCCTAGGTATCTCTCTCACTTCAGTAATCAAATCTGTTGTCACATGGATTTCTAGTGGACCAAATTTTGTTTTTCCATCCCTGTAATTCTGTACAAAATCTCTTGATACCTCCAAATGGTATCCTTGCAACTTCTGGAAAAACCTCCAGCAACCCAAGCGTTTGAAGGAGTCAAGATGATTCATGTATTTCTAAATTAATGAAGTGTATGTAGGCTCAACTCTAACCAAGGAGCCTGAACTTTTCCTGGGAATAGGGTCCTTCCTTGGTGCCATGAGAGAAATGAAAGCATGCTCCAGTTATCTCTACACAAGAAATGGTGAGGAAAAACAGATCTCAATGAAGAAGAGATTTATTTGAAGTATGCAAACCTTGAAACCCTTTGATGGAAATCTGGAGCTGTAGAAGAGACCTCCAATTACTTTGATGAAGCTAAAATAACTCGGGCTCGCCTCCTTTTAATAACTTTCTCATGCAAAATTTAAATTTCAAAACCAAGACCTTTTCTCTTTGAGTTCGTAGCACGCCACACACTAAAATGATGTTATGTGCTGACAACATGAGATGAGTTGGTAGCGCCTCCAATACAAAAGTACGTAGATGCGCTACAAACTCACCATCATGAGGTGGAATGATACATAACTGTGAAATCATGACTTGAGAGAGATGAGATAGCTTTTACAAAGACCAAAACCGAGTTATATGATCACGACTCATGTGAAAGGAGATAAATGATTTAAAATTTGACCCAAAATGACTTAGGATAATGACTATGACAACCATTGAGTCATTTTTACCCCATGTGACATGACTCATATTGCTAACTAGACTTATGAAGGGCATATTTATTTAAATGACTCATGAGATAAAAACTATAAAAAATACCTAAGACATAAATAAAAGGGATTTTTATTGGGAGATAACACAGAGTCTAGTGTCTTTACTCACCAATGATACACCCATAAAAATTGACCAAAACACACTCATAGGTAACATGCTTACTCACTGTTAAATCAGAACCAAACTCAAATTAAATCCCCAACTTGTGTTTACAACCACCAAGCCAAAGAGGGTCGAGTCCAACCGGAGGGAGAGAGTATTAGTTAATGGAGTTTATACAACCAAAAATCTAACACCATCATTACAAACTATGACACAGTCGAATCCAAAGTGCCACCAAATAATTGCCCTCATATACATTTAAGACCATGGGAGGAATTTCAACAGTGCCACCATCTAAAAACCAATCATAGAGCAAGAACCAAGCTTCACATTCACCCAAACAACTGTCACATAGTTTTAGACTAGGTCGTGGGCGACACCTGGGGGGAACCAAAACCTTGTTTCTCCATTTCATTCATAACAACAGTTCCCTCAAACCACATAGGGTCACAAACAACACCCCACAGGATAAACATAACAATTTAGATGGGTAAAGATATAATAGTGGCTGAAAAGTCGCCTATGACTGTGTGGCACATCAAGACACTGAACCCATGACAACCAAAACACCATTGCTAACAAAGAGTCATAACATACAACAGTTACCATAACTAGTCCCAAAAATGGAGTATCATAAGCAATCTATTATCAACAACCCCGAAACTAGAGTGCTCAACTATGACATGGAAAAACAATATCATTTGCTTAACCATAACCCCAAAATTCAATAGGAAAGGAACCATAAACTATTTACAACATGCCAACCAACTCGCACAGACAGAGCATACATATTCACCACTATAACTTTAGAGAGAAAACATCCAACAAGAAAAATCTAAGAGACAAATATCTATTCTACCTTGGAGCAAAGTGCATAATGAATGGAAGACATGAAAATCATACCTGCTGTGGAAAACGCAAAGGAAAAACCAACAAATATGTTATTTTCTCCAAAATACAAGAAACACAGAGTAACCATAACCCAAGCCAAACACAATGTGAACCAAGGAGGGTGGCGAACTCGAGGGTATGGTTGGAGCGACGTGTAGTAATTGCACGTCATTTACAACATAAATGACCACCAACGCAAGTACGAGCACGCCATACACTGGCCCCAAATCATTAGCATAACAAACCATATAATAGGACACAATTTGAAAAATTAAACAACGATTTACCACCTTGTTGTATGCAACCTTAACACCATACTTCATATCCTTTTCTAGAACAAGGGTATCACCACATCTCCCACATTAAAACATATCATAAGTAACATATAATATGATTATGATACCAAATGTCTAACAAATCCCAAATTGTAAGGATTGAATTTCCCTCAAAATAATAACATAACTATTGTCCACCATCATAACCATGAACAATGTGTGTGTGATTTGAAGCTTGAACCTTTACCATATGTGAACCAACTGTAACATAGAGATTCCCATAGTCATGATAAAATTCCAAACACAAGTGAAACAATAGTAACCAGGAGGGCCATTGCACAATCTTTTAATTTACTCAACTCAATTTGCACATAACCAACCAATTACCAATTTTCCTTGGAGAACATTTAGAAACACAAAGATATTCTACAATGTAATCCTAAGTGATGAGATAAAAAGAGCCATTCTTCATCATAATTCACTTGACGGGGTCCCACCTATTTAGTTATTATCACACACACACACACACACACACACACACACACACACACACACACACACACACACACACACACACACACACACACACATAAGTATTTAGGAATTTCAACTCATTTGCATGCAAGGGTTTGAAGTTGCGCTTTTGGGCATCAACACATTGGATATTGTATATGGACATCCTGAAGTAAGGGTAGTAGCCTCAAGTGATGCACTATGTTGTAACCTAAATTGACTTAATCAATCTAGTCATTTTTTTTTCTTTATTTTGTTGCAAATTAAATTAGAGATTTATGTTTTTATCAAAGGTTAAAGGCCATGCATAAGTCCTAATTCAATCAACCAAAGTTGAGACACACCATATATCCAAGTGCCAATTTATGTAATATTTTTCAGTAGGGATCTAGCAGAATTGAACCAGAGATAGGCACTAATTGAATGCAACACCGGGCCACTGGGCCAACTAGACACCGAGCCACTAGGAGTTGACTTGGCTATGTTTTGGTTATCTATTGATTTTGGTCTAGTTTCAATCATCCATTTGGACCACCAGGTCAACATGACCACCAGGTATTGGGACACTAGGTAATGGGACACAGAGAGTGACCTAGACAAATCTTATTTCTAATTGATTCCGGTTCGATTTCCACCGGGACCACCGGAAGTAAACTTGTCCAAATGTTCTTTTTAATTTTCCGGCTTGGTTTCAAATGGCCACCAAGAACTATATTATCAAATATAGCTTTGATAAAGGGTTAAATCCGACCCAGTTTGAGTTGGGCCCTATGACTAAAAGTTAATCCTTTATATCGACTACACAAAGTTCCACAATATCTCCAATCACTTACAAACAATGTGGAAACAATTTTTTAATAAAAACTCATTAAAAAAAAATTTCATGATGAATGTGGAATAAATCATTAAACTTGCAAATCAATGGTTATTCATACAATGATTGTTGGATTTTATGGCTTATGTAGAGAAAATTCGAGTTTCCAATGACCCATTTGAAAAATACAAATTTAATAGGGATGTTGAACGCTGAATAATTCACATAACTAGATATGATATGATGTGGCATAATGAGATTAGAGCAAGGGATAGATGGAATAGCATGTGGCATAATGAGATTAGAGAGAGGGATAGATGGTAGAGTATGTGGCATACCTGACAAATATTATAGCAACAAATTTCTATTTTAAAGGCAACTAGGACAACTAACTCTTTGAGGTGTCAAGCCTTCCAAAGTTGTCTCATTGTTATTCTACTTTAGAAAAACAATTCCAACATTCAAGGCTTGAAAGAAACATTCAATAAGGACAAAAGAAACAGTTGATGACTGCAGGGTAGGAGGTTAGGCAACACTGATTGAGTTTCTCCGTAATAATCCCGTAAGGCTTTCTCTGAAAATGTTTTCTCATTGAGGGAACCATTTATTGGATTCACCTCTCATTTATATAGAGGCTTGTTTTTCCTCTAATTTTTGGATTAATCTTCTCATGTTACATCTCTGTTGTTTTCTCATTATTCGAATGAAGTTGCAGACAACAATTTGGTATGGCCACCACTATTTTTAGTTAATCAAGAGATTGTATAATGTAAGTTGTAGGATAGATTTGTGTGCGAGTTGAAGAGAAATAAAACACGGTTTGTGTTATATATGGTTTTATAATTTTTAGTTTGCATAAAGTATTTATGCATATAAAGAGTTTCAGATTATAGGAATTTGAGTCCTTTCAACCCTATTTTTTGTTACTTCAAGATACACATTTTCATACACCTGCAAGTTACTTCAATAAGTGTTATAATGTTGGATTCATTATCATGCCCAACTTTTGCACTTATCAATTTGTTGGATTCATTGTTTTAATGCCCAACAAATCATTCTTTCTTCATATCAACTTTATAGGGATTTCCTTGCTCATTGTTAGGTCCGAGATTAAATGTTCTCCTCTTTTCTTACACCTATCATTACCAACTATTGTTTTTTACCGAATGAGACTCAGTGCCCAATGGAAAGGCCTTCAATTTGAGAGGGTTTACTATTTTTGATTCAAGTTTGTTGGAATTTCATCCTCAACCATGTTTATCCTTTCCTTTATTTATTTAATTATGACATACTAAGTTTAATGTTGTGATTTGTTTCTTAGTGACAGTGGGCAACCAACTTTCTTGAATATTATGAGGGATCCCCCTCTGTTCCAAGAGCCAACTTGTGTCTTAAATTAGGTTTATAGATGCCTCGTGTTATGGAAATTGTCCCCTGTGGATAGCTAGAACCTCCCTTGGATTCCTAGACCCCTATTACCATGATAGAAAAATACACATGGTTGTTATATTCCTTTTAGATCTAACTCAACTAATCAAATGAGAAGAATACAAGTGTGGCATACCTTATTCCGGTGATTGTCCTTGATGCTCCAATCCTCGGGCTTGATTCCTAAGATCCTTAAGGTAGATGGGATCCTGCAAAGAAAAACAAAGATACTTTTCTTCCACTCTATATAATTAACCAAAATGATCTACCTATGAATATTGAACGACAATAGACAAGTAAATGCAAAAATACACACACTTGAAGGAAATAGGCCAAGTATATTAATTTGATAACCCAAAGTAGATACTTACAATTTGAGTTTGAATATGCAACAACTCCTTTAGGCTCTCCTTGTCCAACCCTTGCATGAACAATGTGAGATCAAAATAATGATTCTATTAGTGATTTCTTCCTCCCCTTTCACCATGGAAATTCCTCCAATTTATAGGCATGATAAGTACAAACACCATGAAAAAATGAGGGATATGGTTGAGGATATGGATCCTTGATATTTGTATTAGATACTAAGGTGAATCCCAAGCATGAGGGTTGAACATAACTAACCCAATCTGAGATAGCTGGCCCATAGAATTAGGTGGAGGAGATCCCCCTTTTTCCCTCAACAAGAATGGTGCCCCCCCATAGTGAGAGACAAGGCACCATCCTAGCAGTCGTGCTCCCCTATCATGGAAGAGGGGGCGCCACAGAACTCCCTCAACATGGCCAGGTGGATGCTATCCTTCATAAATGCTCAAAAATAGGTTGAATGTTCCAATGAAAAAGGTGTGTTTCGACTGCCAAATGATGGGGCTTTTACTTCTAACACTTTTTAGGGGTTGTGGAAAGTGTTTTTATGGTGTTTATTGAGTTGAGACACATATGCATCATGTTATGACACTTGTGACAGTTTAGGTGTGACACTTACGATGTGACGTTTGCACCACATGTGACACTTGTAACACTTAGAATGTGATATTTGCGACACATTATGCAAGCATGGAAATTTGACGTGTAACACCTTGGTATTGTTCCTAAGCAGTCGAGAACATCTCAAGGTTACAACATCTTTTTGGAGCCATTGTTAGGGAATGAAGGTTCAAAATATTTTCCCTGGGAAACAACATAGATTAGTTTTGATCCGTGAAGGTGACAAGGATAAGACATCATGATGTCTGGATATTCACTTGGAGACTCCATTGTTATTCCACTAGCGACTCCAGTGTGTTTTAATGACAAGTTCAATTGTTGCTAACATAAATACAAGGTTTTCTCTATTTGATTTTTCAAATATACTCGACTTTCCTAATCCTATGCCTAATGTAGAAGTTTGGGAGACTGTCTTCCTAGATTCAAAGAAGATGATGATGATAATATGACTCAACATTTAATAGAATTCCACTTATGTATGCATTAGCTAGGTATTTTTCATGAATATGTTCTCATGAAATTTTTTATGATCTCTTTGGTGAAGATGCTCGACAATGGTATAGATCTTTACCTGCTTTCTATTTATCATTTTCGAAAATGTTTATCATTCTCATTGCAAAGGGATATATCCTATTGAATTTATTTTTGAACACTGTTGCAATGAAGAATTTAAATAAGTTTTAGAGGATAGAGAATATTCTTCCTATAGTAGTGAAGATGAAAAGGAATTTACTGATGATGAATTTCAACAAGACAGAAATTATGAATATACTCAAGAAATTTCTCAAAAATATGTAATTCCTCTTCCTGTTCATAATGATCAAAATCAAGGTTCTATTGAGAAGATTGCTACTCTTTTTATTGAAATTGATGAGGAAATTCAAGCACTTTCGGAAGCTTCAAGAAATCAACATGAAAATATGGACATGCAAACAAATTTAGTTGTAATATCATTATTTTCTGAACTTTTTCCTAAAGAGGAAATACTTCAAAATCCAGTAAGTACTTATATATCAGATTTAGAGGATTTGTCTCTTTGTTCTTCTCCTCTTTATGATGATAAGGAAATATATGAATGGAGTGAGGAAAGTAATTCTTATAAAAAATATTTTTTTGTCCAAGATAATTTACATAAAGATTTTGTTCAAGAGTGTATTGAAAGTGGATTGTCTTATAAAGATTTTGTTCAAGAGTGGATTTTGGAAAAATTGGAAACATTAAAATATGCATCGACGGAAAGGTTCAATGGTATAATGGAATACTCAAAATTTGAGGTTGAGAATTGGTTAGTCAATTATGTGAATACGAATGAAGATATAGAAGTCAAATTACATCAAGTTTCAATTGACTACTAATACATTGAAGATTCATTGTTTGATATAAGAGTGAGACAATAAGTAACTATCTCTCACATGAGTGATTATGTTGAGAATTTGTTAAAAAAAGCATTAATCAAAATAACTAAAGAAAATCAAGTAGTTGCAGTTAAAACCGACCCAAAAACTACAATTTAGGAGAATACAAAAGGAGCATTGGCAAGCAAATAATGAGAGAGAGAACACCACCACAGTGAGTAAAACTGATCACGTTATTTTCGATTCTTTTCCCTTCCCATTTAGAAGTCATCCAGTTGTGTTTTATTCATGCCAAGAAAAACATAACCGATTTTTGATCGTTTCTCTTTGTCTTCCTTTCAGATCCAACCCTGTTTTGATCTTTCATTTTATGGTCCACGAGAGCCCAATCCCGGTCTATCTTTGGACAAATGCATTTGATTTTTAATACTATCAAAGACTATATTATTTTTTTGAAAAAAACCCAGAGAACTATTTTGGGGATAAACTTTAATAATATCTTTTGAACTCTCAGTTTTGAGAAAAATATATTTAAAGTTTTCCTATCATATTCTATTTTGTTTTCAATGAAAAAACTCTTTTAAAGTTCTCTCATATTTGGGCCTTTTATCTTTCTTTCCTTGAATGTGATAAAAAATATTGAATACTGTGATGGATATGAGAGTTATTTTATCTTTATTGTGACTGTTATTTATTTCTATATAATATTTCTACAAATATTACATTTTTATGAGTGAAGATTACTGGTCTCTTTCTCAGGAATTCTTTGGTGTATGTATATTATTTTCAATTAGCGATATTTTTTATTTTACTGAATGAAAAATATTTGGAGATTTTTATTTAGTATTATCCTATTTTTCATATTACAGTTCCATGATATTCAAGATAAATCTTTAAATAATTTATAGAGGAGTACCAACTCTATAAAAATGTAGGGAGATATGTATATCCTCCCGAGGTTGTTATTTGGACCTTAATAGATCTAGACATCAAGAGGAGAATAACGATATTCCTCCCAACCAACCAAGCTAAAACCAATTCATAGATTTCAATTTTTATTTTATCATAAAAATAAATCACATTTTTGAAATATTAAAAACACATTACAAAAAATGTAAGTATTATATAATAATAAAATAATAATCTAATTTTAAGGTCACGACCAAGCCAAACACCAAATTGGCGTATGAAAGCCCGTTATTTGTGGGACAAGGGACCCTATCCATGCAACAATTTGACTTCTAAAGTCTATGGAGGTGTACATACCCTACCCCCCTATGGATTTGAACCTGTGGACCTCCTAAGAGGAAACACATGTTCTTAACTATTAGGCCCACTCAATGCTTACAAAAATACAAATACAAATAAAACTTACAAAATTAAAATTACATAAGCATACATACCCTACCACCCTCTGGATTTGAACCTGTGACCTCCTAAGAGGAAACATCTGTTCTTAACCATTAGGTTGACTCAATGCTTGCAAAAATAAAAATACAAATAAAACTTACAAAATTAAAATTACACTATTGTTGACATTTGAATATGTCAGGACCGAAACGACAACCTCACGAGGATATGAACCCCCCTGCATTTTTATCGAGGTGGTACTCCTCTTTGGCTAAAATATATTTATATGATATCTTGGATTAGGAGAATGCGAAGGCAACAAACCCTAAATCTTTATTGCTTAGATTTATTCAAACAAATGGTTCTTCAGTAACCTGATCTGATCTTGATGTGCAACAAGAAATATTTTAACAATAGAAAAGATTGAAGGAGGGCTTAACCACCATAATTTCTTTGTGATCAACATTGCATACACAATATTCTCAATCACATGAAAATGCAACCATATGTTCTTCATGAGAAATAGGAGAGAATAATTTGATCATCTCAAAGAATTTTAAAAGAGTATCACTATGAAGATCAAAAGAGAATTTGATAGATCAATTTCAAATATCTCATACTTAAGACTCAAAGTTACAAGATACAATCGAAATCAACCCCAAAGTAATTCTTTGTGGATTTTTATTCATGAAATATGTTCATACTCACAAAATATCCGACAATCATGTATATCGATGTAAACACTCCATGATCATATAAGAAGATTCTTTTGAAGAATACAAGAAGAACATTCAAGAACTCAACCTTGTGCCCAATTAAGAGATTCAAGCATGAATCTATGAGAAATGGTGTTGAATAATACAAAGAGTGGAAAATATGGAGATCTCTTTTCGTTGACCAGAAGCTTGGTTGTATATTCATGGATGTATCTTATTCTTCTTCTGATCTTCTGCCCCTACCCCTCTGATAATTCTGATTATGGAACCCATGATGAAGCACTTCTTCTCTTTAATTAATTCCTCATTAAGTGTTTTTAATGATTTCACATCATTAACATCCACATCTTTCAAATGAGTCCCTTTTTGTTTTTAATAAAAGTTTTTAATTAAACTTTTATTTTCAAAAAATTAATTAATTTCCCTTTAAAATAGGAGGACCGTATTTTAATTTTTTGGAAGTTATAGTCAAATTTTCAGCCATGGAAATAATTTTAGATGTTATCTTAATCATATTATATTTCTAACGATATAAAGTTTTACCAAATCCGTCGCTCGAATCTCAAGATATGAGCTCGTGAAGTTGAGTTGTCATGTAAACCCATTAAAAAATGAAGTTGAATTATATTTCATTTTTTGGGAAAAATGTGGCCACTTTCATCCCTTTTAACTAGTACCACCATCTTATTCATTGAAATACTTTTTCAATGGTATAAAATTTGTGCAATTCTGTCGTCTAGAACTCAAGATATGGTCTCTATAAGATTGCGACTCAACCATCGTCGATCGGATGCCTTGGACAAATGTGCGCCCTTGATCTTGGATCCACCATCCTTTAGTTAAAGATTCAAATTTTAGTGTAAATGCCATCCCATTTGCATAGGAAGTTTTGAATTTTAAGTACATATATAAAAAAGTGCTTCATGTCTCTTACGTGGAAGAAGAGGAGAGTATAGGGACCATAGAGTTCGACCCTTAGAACATTGATGGCCCCATCACTGTCCCCCTCATGCCCAGTCACCATGATGAGTCATTCCTAGTCATCGCCATGTGTAGAATCCCTATGTGCCACGTGTCACCATCCATTAACTTCCATGTGGCACCATTCTAAAGCTGCCACATGTCTTGTGTTCATTGGGTGCCATGTGTCATTACTTGAGTGGATGTTGGATCTGCCATGTGGCATCCCTCCATAAGCTAATTAAATTCTGATACGATCCAACAAACGATTTCCATATGTCATGAGGTGAATGGATAATAATAAAAAATTAGGAAATAAGTTTAAGTGTGAAATGGGTTAAGTGTGGGAGAGTGAACGAGAGTGTAGGATAGAGAGTAAGTGAGGGGGAGGGTAGTTTTTAGGTGTCGGAAGTGGAGGAGGGGGGAATGTGGGGGTAGAAGAGTTAGTGGGTGGGAAATGTAGGTGTTAGGGGTAGATGGGTGATGTAGGGTGAGGTAAGGGGGGTGCATTTTGTAGTTAGCGGGTTTGTAGGTTGGCGGGTGAGGGGGATGCGGGGGTGAGGGTGTGTGTGAGTCCCCAAAATTTTAAAATTAGTTAAGTGTGATGTGAGGGAGGGGGAAATAAGGGTTAAGGTAAAGGAGTGTGGTGGGTATAGTGATTGGGGTGTGGGATGAGTCCACTAAGTGAGTCCGACATGTTTAAAAAAAAATTAAGTATGGAGTGCAGGGAAGGTAAGGGGTAAAGGGAAAATGAGTGAGGCAGGTGAGTGGGTTAGCGAGGGTAAGGGATGAGAGCATGGAGGGTGTGGTGAGATACTTGTCATTACTTATTATAATATTTTAGGTTGGTTTTAAACCTGGAACAAGAATATTTTTATGGGTCTTGGGCTCAAAAATTGAAGAAAACCAAGGTATTGGACCCGAAAGTTTAAATGTAATTTCAAATAAATTGGCTTCGTTCCACATGGAATAGGTGATTTTCATCACTTAAACACAAACTTGGATATCTGGAGCATACAAACTCAAATTTCAGATCTGAAAAATGCATGGTGAAGATGAGAATGGACTTGTTATATTTCAAATTTTTTTTATTCTTTTGATATCATTATTTTTATGAATCCAAGAGAGAGAAAATATAGATGACCAAATTTTGTCCAACAACTAGCTCCAACTATGGGATAGTGACCTCATGTGGGTTTCTCAGAACACCAGAATCTCAAGAGCAATTTCCTTCTCCATTGGGATGTGGAGTCATCTTCAAAATATATTTCTTGTAATTATTCTTCTTTCATGGAGTTATCTTAGTAATTGCCTTATTGTACAAAACTGAACTGAAGAAACAAAATATGTACATACATGATCTACTTACCCTACCTTACTTGGAAGAAAGGGGGATCTTAGGTATAGGTATATTTCCAATGGATCCATTCAAGCATTGATCTGATTTGTGGAATGAACTCCATCACTATGGAACATATTGAAACTTGTACCAATGAGTCAAGGGCATTCTCAATGTCTGTTGGAGAAAGATTGAATGGGGTGTGTTGAGGATCTCATTGCGTTGCTTCGCCAAGAATGCTTTGGAACCATAACTTAATGAATTCAATTCTTGGCTGCTCAAGAATACTATCATCTTTGATTGGATGGAGAGTTTCCAATATTAGAATACATTCATTTTTATCTCTCTCCTTGTCTCCAACCACTTCCAAGGTTCTTGATTCATCACCAATGTCTTGAAAAGACTCTTCCTTCATGTAAATGCAATCTTTCTCATTATTCTTCTCAAGATTCATTTCTTTCACCAATTCTTCTTGCTGCCAATATTCTTTAGGATTTTCATCATATGCTGCACTACTGAAATCTTCTCATGCTTTTGGTGAAGGCTCCTTAATTTCATTATTGAACTTGTTTCTCAAAATATCATCATATGGAGTATATGAGGGGCTGAAATTTTCTTCTTGTAAATTGGAATTTTCATATTCAACAATATGACACAACTTAGAAAAGTCATCCAATCTTTGATTAGATTCTTCTTCAAAACTATTCACTTCATTATCTTGTGTCCATATGGGAGAGGGTGGGCGAGCAAACTTTTCAACAAATAATTCTTCTAATATGTCCTAACTGGTAATGGTACCAGGAAACAATGAACTATACCATTCAAGAGCATCCCTTCACAGAGTTTGTAAAAATATTTGGCACATCATATTGTCTTTAGTAAGATTAAAAAATTGACATGCACAATTTAATATATATAAATGTTGCTTTGCATCCTCCAAAGTATTTCCAAAGAACATAGAAAATTTTTCCATGGGAATATTAGGCATCTAAAAACTTTCTTCTGGAAGATTTAATGGGCCTGTATGTAGTCGCCTTCTTCTTTGGGTGGTTGTTCCTTTTGCTGCATCTCTTGAAACCATTGATGGGATCAATGAAGAAGGTAAAGGAGCATCATGACATGAATGAAGTTATTCATACGAGTCAAAATATACATCTTCTTGAAAATTTTGAGTCTTTCTAGTGGAGTTTCCAGGGAGTTCATTCTCCTGAATATTTTGTGCCATATTGGGTCTTTTTGAGATTATAAAAAAAGTGCAGTATCTTCCAATAATCCTTTTATAAATCCTTTGCATCTAGAATAAACAACAATCTTTTTGAATTTTCTTTTCGAAGCCTTGAACCATGGATATTCTAGTTTCTCAACCAAATCTGAAGCAGGGCCTCAAATATCTTGAAAACAAATGGTTCCCTAGTATGGTCACCAAAAATGTTGATGTTTGAATTAGTTAGGACTGAAATGACAACCTCACAAGGAAATGAATCCCCTTGAGTTTTTATAGAGGTGGTACTACTCTTTGGATAAAAGATATTTCTATGATATATTGGATTAAGAGAATGCTAAGGCAACAAACCCTACATCTTTGTTGCTTATATTTATTCAAATGAATGGTTCTTCAATAACTTGATCTAATATTGATGTGCAACACGCATTCTTTTAACAATAAAAAATATTGAAGGAGGGATTCAACATCATAATTTCTTTGTGATCAACATTACATACACAATCTTCTTAATCATATCCAAATGCATCCATATCTTCTTCACGAGAAATATGAGAGAATAATTTGATCATCTCAAAGAATTTTAAAAGAGTATTACTATAAAGATCAAAAGAAAGTTTGATAGATCAATTTCAAATATCTCATACTTAAGACTCGAAGTTACAAGATACAATCAAAATCAACCCCGAAGTAATTCTTTGTGGAGTTTTATTCATGAAAGATGTTCGTCGTTACAAAATATCCAACAATCATGTATCTGGATGTAAACACTCCATGATCATATAAGAAAATTCTTTTGAAGAATACAAGAAGAACACTCAAGAACTCAGCCTTGTGCCCAATTCAAAGATTCAAGCATGAAGCTATGAAAAATGGTTTAGAAGAATAGAAAGAGTGGAAAACATGGAGATCTCTTTTCATTGACCAAAATCTTGGCTGTATATTCATGGATGTATCTTATTCTTCTTCTGATCTTCTGCCCCTGCCCCTCTGATAATTTTGATTATGGAACCCTTGATGAAACACTTCTTCTCTTTTTAAAATTAGATTTTCTAACTAGTTAAGTAGTTAGGGTTTTTCTTTTATTTAGTTTCCCGTACACTTTTCTTCTTGAAGTTTTCTCTTTAATTAATTCCTCATTAAGTTTTTTTAATGAGTTCACATCATTAACATCCACATCTTTCAAATGGGTCGTTTTCATTTTTAATAAATGTTTTTAATTAAACTTTTATTTTCAAAAAATTAATTAATTTCCCTTTAAAATAGGAGTACTGTATTTTAATTTTCTGGAAGTGATAGTCAAATTTTCAGCCATGGAAATCATTTCATATGTGATCTTCATCATCTTAGTTTTCCAACGATATAAATTTTTACCAAATCCGTCACCCGCATCTCAAGATATGAGCTCGTTGTTGGATTGGGTGATAATAATGGTATTATAATCCCATTTCTTTAAAATGTTATATCAATGTAGAATTATCATCCAATAATGGCGATTAGAAATAAAAAATCCACACATATGATACACGGTGTTTCATTAGAACTATTGGGAAAACCACATAATGCTTTTTCTTATATGTCTTGAAGAATTACATTCATTGGGCTTACCAACTTGCTTTGTTATGTCTTGAAGAATTACATTCATTGGAAGCACCAACTTCCTTTGTTTTCCAGCTACAACTGGAAGGAGGCTCCAACCCCCTAGTTTCTCAAGCTACAACTTGAGGGAAGCTCCAACTCCCCAATTCTCTAGCTACAACTAGGAGGAGGCTACAACCCCCTATGTTCTCCGGCTACAACCAGAAGGTGGATACAACCACCTGTCATTTCCCTGTCCAACCACCCTGAAGTAGAAGTAGAATGATGGAACCAATGTCGCACTATCACTGTGAGATATACCACTGTAAACCTGTACCAGTAAATCTGAACCATGCATCAACCTGTACCTCAACCTGTAATCAACCTCTACCATAAACAAATGCATCAACCATGCACCAACCTATACCAAACAACCTGTAATCAAATTGTACCATAAACAAGTGCATCCAACCATGTACCAAGTATGTACCAATCATGTGTCAAATACTCATAAACTATGAATCATCAATATGTACCAACATCATCAACTATACACCTCATGTATGTACCAACTCATCAACTACTTGTCTCAACCATGTACTCAACATGTATCTCAACCAAAAGCCCTCATCAATTTCATCATCCAAATCTGATTTTTAGCTCTGTAATAGACATGGTGTATATGATCACATTCCTGCAAACCCTCCTTGACTTTAACAACTAGAGACTGGCATTTTCATCAAACTTTTCTTTAGTCTCACATGCCTAGTTTTGGATTAGTCAACAACCCTAACTTGAAGTAATCATAACTTTGTACCTGTAATGTATAAAGATATGAAATTGATATACAATGTTCTTCAGTGTGTTTTATGCAATTCCTACAGGTTTCACTACTTGGAACCTCTTAGAAAAGGAGTTATAGCAAAAATGGCATACCTTGGTGAATTTTGGCTTATTCTAGAGAGAGACCTTGTAGAGCATTACCCACATGGAATATTTGTTGAATTTATCTGAAACTATTACAAAAAATACTACAGACTGTACCCTAACCAACACATTTAGTTTCACTAAATTTGGATCTGTTATGAAGAAGTTATGATGTTTTTACTCGAAACACCTGTTTTTGACTAGTTTCAGAACTAGCCACAAACCCTATTTTCCATGGAGTGTAAATCCAAAAATACAACGACCCACAAACTGAATTTTTTACCACAGATACTTGGATATGTTTTCTCAATGGAATAGCAATTTAACGGTCTGAATAATTATAGAAAAAAATTTATAACGAAAATGGTGAGATGACCTGTAAATAACATACCTTAGAAAGCACCATCAAAAGAATTTATCCTTCCTTGCATTTCAGCCTTCTTTTCTTCACCTTCCCTCAGAATTTTAGCTTACATATACTTGGTTACCTTAGACACCTATATATATTCAATATGATTAAGTGTGATTAAAATGAGAGAGCCTAGCCTCTTATTTATGGTCTCCAAGTAGCTTCCTTAAAAACATTTTCTAGGTCACTTTGCCCACTTTCCTTATATTAGGGTTAACCCACTTATAATTTCTCCATTAAATTTATTATTTAAATAATTTATTTTGTATTCACTTTGAATTATAGTACACTCATCACTTCACTTTATTTACCTTTTAAAATCCCTTAAACCCCTTTGACTACTTTGACCTTTTGGGGCTTCTAGATGACATGTGAGGGTCCTCCAACTTCGTAAGGCCATAACTCTCAAACCGTGAGGAGTTATGTGACGTTCCACATACCACCCAATATGGAATGACATGTACTATTCATATAGAATATTATTACCTTCAAATATATCAAAAATCATACCGTTATCCATAAAACAAACTTGGGTCCATTACCCAAACCCGGGTTCTCCAACTTCACATGGTCATAACTCTCTAACCATGAGGAGTTATGTGACGTTCTACATACCACCGGAAATCGAATGACAAGAAATATCCATATAGGACAGTGTCCCTGACAAATTCAATGTCCTTCATTTCATTATTCCACAATTAAGCATGAGTTCTCTTACTCCGCAAAGCGTCTTCCTGTGAGGGCTTTCACCATAAGGGGACCACTTTTTGAGTTCATACATATTTACTTCTTATCAACCATGAAAAAAAAATAATTAGTCATATTTACATCAAACAATATTGGGTCCATTACCCAAACCTTTGTGCTACGGGTCTTTCTTCAAGGGTTGACATCAATGACAACCAACCTTAATCAACACTCGTGAAGTTGAGTTGTCACATAGACCCATTAAAAAATGAAGCTGACTGATATTTTAATTTCTAGGAAAATTGTGGCCACTTTCATCCCTTCTAACTAGTACCACCATATTCTTCGTCGAAATATATTTCCAACGGTATAAAATTTGTGCAATTCCATCGTCCAGAGCTCAAGATATGGTCTCTAGAAGATTGTGACTCAACCATTGTTGATCGGATGTCTTGGAAAAATGTGGGCCCTTGATCTTGGATCCACCCTCATTTAGTTCAAGATTCGACTTTTAGTGTAAATTCCATCCCACATGCATAGGAAATTTTGAATTTTGAGTACATATATAAAAAAGTGCTTCATGTGTCTTACGTGGAAGAAGAGGAGAGTATAGGGACCATAAAGTTCAACCCTTAGAACATTGATGAATAAAATAATAATTTTAGAACCCGTCACTGTCCTTCCCACGCACAGTCACCATGATGAGTCATGCCTAGTCATCGCCATGTGTTGGAGGCCCGTGTTCCACGTGTCACCATCCATTAACTGCCATGTGGCACCATTCCAAAGTTGCCACATGTCTTGTGTTCATTGGGTGCCATGTGTCATTACTTGAGTGGATGTTGGATCTACCATGTGGAATCACTCCATAAGATAATTACATTTCCATATGATCCAACAAATGATTTCCATATTTCATGAGGTGAATGGTTAATAATAAAAAAATAGGAAATAAGTTTAAGTGTGAAATGGGTTAAGTGTGGGAGAGTGAACGAGAGTGTAGGATAGAGGGTAAGTGAGGGGGAGGGTAGTTTGTAGGTGTCAGATGTGGGGGGGGGGGATTTGGGGGTAGCAGAGTTAGGGGTTGGAAAATGTAGGTGTCGAGGGTAGATGGGTGATGTAGGGTGAGGTAAGGGGGTTTATTTTGTAGGTACTGGGTTCGTGGGTTAGCGGGTGAGGGAGTGTGTGAGTCCACAAAATTTTAAAAATAGTTAAGTGTGATGTGAGGGAGGGGGAAATAAGGGGTAAGGTAAAGGAGTGTAGTGGGTATAGTGAGCGGGGTGTGGGATGAGTCCACTAAGTGAGTCCAACATGTTTAAAACAAAATTAAATATGGAGTGAGGGGAAGGTAAGGGGTAAAGATAATATGAGTGTGGCAGGTGAGTGGGTTAGCGGGGGTAAGGGATGAGAGAATGGTGGATGTGGTGAGACACTCACCATGAATTATTAGAATATTTAATGTGGGTTTTAAACCCGGAACAAAATATTTTTATGGGTCTTGGGCCCAAAAATTGAAGAAAACCAAGGTCTTGGGCCCAAAAATTGAAGAAAACCAAGGTCTTGGACCCAAAAGTTTAAATGTAATTTCAAAGAAATTGGCTTCGTTCCACATGGAATAGGTGTTTTTCATTGCTTAAACACAAACTTGGATATCTTAAGAATTCAAAAAATGTGTTGCGAAGCTAAGACTCATGGCTACACTATGGACTTGTAATCTTTCAAAAAAAAAAAATTCTTCCTTTGATATCATTTTTTTTTTTATGAATCCAAGAGTCGAAAAATATAGATGACCAAATTTTGGTCAACAACTGTATAT
>SNQJ01S0018614.1:0-21730 GCA_010110895.2 Picea sitchensis | reverse complement strand
CAATTAACATTTAATAGTTAAAAAAAATATAACTTCTTATTCAATTTTTTTATTTTATTTTATATTATACAAATGCTACAAAGGAATTCATAAGATTTGGGAAGATGCTTTACCTTAATAAGATAACATAATAATAAGTGTAAAACCACCAAATTTTTTAAGACAAAAAAAACAAAAGGAATGTTTAATAAGACAAAAACCGAGGATGTAAGAAATCCTCAATCCTGACTTTTTTTTTTTTTCTTCTTCTTCTTGACCTCAATTCACCCCCGAAAGGTGGTTCCACATAGATGATCTATAGATCAAAATCCGAAATATCACCATTCATCAAATATATCTACTCCTTATAAGAGTCAGATTTTTATATTTGTGAGCTCTCTTAATTCCTCCTAATGTGGCATCCTTAACCATTTCCATCCCTGAGGGAAAAGTATTAGTATGTTTGGCTTCCTCCCTAATCTCCATAGGGGAGAGTTTTTCCTCATTCGACACTTCTTGAGAAGTAGTATTGACCCTCTTTGAATCTAATGTTTATTTTTATTCTTCTTATTGATCATCATCATTATTGGGAAACGTTTGCTCAAGAAATTGCCAACTTTTAAAACTTTGGCTTGGGCCATTTTTCCCTTGGAGTATGAGCTTGTGAAGGGAAACAAGTATCTTGTAGATGTATTGGTTGTTTAAAAATCCAACACGAGAAGCTGTATTTTCACAATTTAGAATTTGGGTTCATCTAAATCTTTTCCAGTTGAGAATTAATTTGTCCAAAATACCATTACTAAGGTCTATATCAACACATCTGCTAGCATATGTGCAAAAAATTGATGTAGCTCTCCCAATATCCAATTTTATATAGTTGAACAAATAGTTCCCAATATCCTCAAGAACTAATAATTGCTAGAAATATAATGGACGATTTGGGAGCCAGACCCAAATTGACATTTCAGTGATTGACATAGTGTTAGAGTCAAAATTAGGAAACCATGGAGTAATAAAAATACCGTCTCTCTCCCAAAACCAAGGCCCCTCCTCAAACACTTTCTTATAATTAACATGATTGTAAAACATAACAATAAAAAATCCTTTGGAGCAAAGAGATATCTCACAATTTTCTTTCTAAGTGGACTGAATCCACCTATTCAAATTCAAAGGAGGTAAATACCCATTAAATTTGCATATAATCCCTTTATATTTAAATAGTGAATGTATTTTTGATATTTTTGGAGTTGTGATTTCCAACAGGGACACATGTTTTGTTTTCTCCATGATATATGCACAAGGCATAGGAGGGATAGAAGCAGTTGGAATAGATTATTTGTTTTTTTGACTAAATCCTTAAATAAGGTTTGAAGGATGTAAACTACTACATTATGGGTTGTAGTGTTACCAATTTATGTCGTTGCATCCCTCAAACCCCTTGCTGGATCTTTGGTACACATCACATTTTTGTGACATTTTTCGGCATCAAGTTTGCATTGTGGCTTCGACACAGGATTGATGCAAATATGACGCACAATCCATCTTTGTGTTAGAATAGTCGATGCACAACTCATGCAATCTCAATGAAAAACTCAAAAAATAAAATAAAAAATCACTCAAACTGAATATTTTCATTGCCATAGATGTGCATTTCTAATACAAAGTGAAAAAAAGGCCCCTTCATTTCATTTACATGTGAGGTTGTGGGGTAGAGTGTTGAACATGTTCTCATTGATGTCATATTAAGGCATTACATTGAACATGTTATCATTGATGTTATGCTAAGGCATTTTCAAGTAAGGAGGAACATCTCAAGATTGATATATATAAATATATATAGGTTTACATGTATAATAAAAAAAGGGTTGTACGTGAAATAGTAAAAAGTGAATTTTACTAGTATATTTAAGTCAAAGAAGTCAAAGAAATATTTTACAAGCCTGTGGGTTCAAGTCCATGGTTTTGGAAGTAAAAGTGCATGTGAAAAATTCAAAGGAAATATTTTACAAGCCCGTGGTTTCAAGTTCGTGGTTTTGGAAGTAAATATGCATGTAAAAATTCAAAGAAATATTTACAATTGGTGGTTTCAAGCCTGTTATCCCCAACTCCTAGGGATAACTGAGGATATGATGTCTCAAGGCCCTCATGTTGCATACATGGAGTACTGAGAGACAACTTGACTAGAAGTGTCCACTTTCACAGACAGAGACCCACCTCACCACCACAACTCCAGGTTTGTCACGACAGTATCCACCACATCAGTTGGCCTCCGTAAGACATTGGGTTTTGCTCCATGAGGTACAAGTCAGGTATTATGGTGAGTTTCATTTCAATATTTGAGGCATTTGAGTTTGTTTAATCTATTATTGCTTTTGATTATGTGACGTTTGCTTGGACATTATGCTCTTTTCCCTGTTTCACTTTGGTGGTTGACATTGTGCCCTAGTAAATTGGTCACCCTTAGGGATAGGGCTGCTACTGGGAATTCTTATTGACAATTCATCCTTCCATTCCTGACCATACCTTTCCACACTTCATCCCCTCATCTCCTTACCTTTTCATATTTTCGGGTGTACTGACGAGAGAAGGGATTGTACCTCATTTCATGGGAAGAAGGGGCTCAAGGCCCATAGGCTTGTAGCTGGAAAAAGATAAAATACAAACCATTAACCTTCTATATGATCACCCAGGGATCCCGAGGAAAATGAAATGTCTCTCGTAAAAAATTGATGGAACCTATGAAAGAATAACTAATAACAATTGCCAACTAGGGAGGGGCATGTGTGGGCACTGTTTTTATTGATTAGGTAGAAGCCCCACACATGTTTCCAACTTGGGGAAGCATGATGTGACCAGGGTAGATTCAAGGAGGGCACAATTGTTATTGCTTATGTAGAATCCCCACCTTGGATTCAACCTAGAAAAATCCTAAAAGAATTAAAGGCAATAAATGGGCTTGGAAAAAAATTGTATTGAAAACGAAGGTGCAACACACCCTCTACAAAGGCACCCATAAGTGAGACACTACGACCCCTTGTATGTAATGAACCCCATGCACAAAAGTATTCCCCTCATCCATGACACCTCATCCACATGACTTAGAAGGAGGACCCCTCGGGAAACACCCCTAAACTTGAGGAATGATTCACCCAATAGGTCATTTTGTCAACCCTCCCATACCTAAACTTGGAAAATTGCACAGGGTCTTTGAGCATTAGTTTATTTTGATAAGGTGGTGTGGATTTTCTTGCTTAGATGGATCTTTTATTGATTTTATTTAATCATAATGATGCTTTGACTTGAGATCCTTGGAGGGTGTATCCATTTTTCTTTGTAGGACCCAACTGGTGGACAGTTTTGGAGGAACAAGCCTAGCTTGGGATTCCAAGGGGCTTGAAGCCGACATGTTGGATGTCAAGGGACCACATGTTGGATCAAGAAGACATGCCTTTGGAGGCCTATAGGACAACTTGGAGGACATTTCCTAGACCTCACATGCCAAACGATTTGCTTGTAGGGGCTAAAATGTTACCTTTGAGGAGTTGACGTCAACATTGGGGCTAGGGTTTGGTGGTGATGAAGTTGCTACTTGTTGACACTTGGAATGATTTGGTGGGAGAATACTTGAGGAGTCTATGGCACATGAGAGGGAGGCTCTATGAGCCCCAACGACTTCAACCTTCTACTCCAATGACTTTCTCAAAGGGTCAAAATGTCACCCTTAGAGGGGTGACATCATTTTAGGGTTTCTATTGTGCACTTTTTAAACTTTAAATTTGAATTAAAAATGAATTACTTGCATAAAGGGGAAAAATAAGGGTTATTGTCCCCTTATTTTGTGTTTACCCTAACTTAAGTGGACAAACTATGTTTAAAACATTTTGTATAAATATAGATCATTTGTATCTAATTTAAATCATAACTCTCCCATTGTGAGAAGCCTTCTAGCTGATATGTGTGCCCTCTTTGGGAAATCTCTCCTCTCTTGTGCGCTTGTTATGGTTTCTTCATGCTATTGGTGGAAGAAGTAGTGCACTACCTCTCTTGGAGTTTTTCTATTGCATTTGTGGTGGATTTATCTTGGTAAGAGGAGGTTTATCTTCTCATTTCTTGGACTAGGTAAGGATTTTTCTTGTTGATGCTTCATTGCTTGGTTACATGTTTGATTTGATAGATTTCTTGGGGAGTATAAGGATTTACAAACCCACCATTATCTATCATTTTTATCTAGAAGTTATTTGTTGCACAAGGTTTTACTAGGAGAAGTAAAAGGGTTTACACCCTCCTGGTATCTCCTAGTTAGCACTTGCTTGCCTTGGGGAGTAAGAGGTTTTACACCCCCAAGGAAATAACATTGTTATCTATTTATTTACTCGAATCCATAACCCAATATCTAAAGGCATTAAAAATAATTGCATTGGAGAAATAAAATCTTGCATTGGTTAATGTGAAATCTCGGGATTTTGAGGTTGTCTAAATTAGAATCAATTCTATGCTTTATATGCTTGGTTGAGCCACTAGGGTGTCATATTTGGTTAAGTGATTCTTGCTGCTGTTATAAACTTTTATCTACAGCCATTATGGCTGCAAAAACTCTACTATAACTTTCTAATTACAAACCAACCGTCAAAAGTTGCTAAAAGTTTGCCCCTATAATCTACTAACCTTAGCGCACTTTTTTGGGTGGATTGTTGGAAAATTTTGATGGTTAATATCTTGGATATAACAAATTGAATGATACAGCCATAAGGATGCAATATTGTTTCATTTCAGCCTTGTTTCATGCTAAATCCCCGCTCTTTCATTCTTGGGTTAAACTAGTATTACTAGCTTGTCTCTTGCTTATTTAACTAGACTTTTAGCATCTTTATTTGCAGATCTTACTATATTTTTGTTGCATATATATTATTTCTTACTGATGCAATTAGGGGAAACACTATTAAATTGCTTTTCCACCTAACATATTACGTGCATACTTGGCTTTCCTCGTGTCTTGGTCAGGTACAAATCACCCTTTGCAGGTACTCATACCTCTTGAAAACCATTGGCTACCACCAAGAATCTTTCCCAAGCCTTTCCACACTTAATATATTGACCTATAGGGGATACACTTCCATCATACCACTTTACATATCATTTCCCCCTAGGGTCACTGGGATTCCCCCCTTGAGGTGATTACTTCATCTCTCAAGTGATGGGAATACCTGCCTAAGGTGACAGTGGGTAGGTGTTCCCTTAGTTGTCGTCATTTTGTGGTTGGGTCAAGCTTTTCCTAGCCTACAACTTGTGCGTTAACAAATCCCATGGTATTTTCAAAGGCGAAAAAAATATAAAAATTAGTTATTTAATTAATGAATCAACACATCTCTTCAAAATGGGTCATGATGATATATATACATAAATGTAATATTTGAAGAGGAGAGTGTGAAATGAGAGGAAATGTAATATTTGAATCGGAGAATATGATATGAATATATATTAAATATCAATCCAAAAGGAGAGAGTGATGAAGAAGAATATATATGTGTGACGATATACCGAAGAGATCAAGCGAAGGAAGAAATAACAAACATATATGGTACAGGAAAATCTAGTGAACAGTCCTTGTGGAGGCAGAAATAACAAACATATTTGGTGAAGGAATAAATAACAAACATATCTAGTGAAGGAAAAAGTAGCGATCATACGTGGTGAAGGGGATGTGAATGTTCATCATATTTTGAAGAATTTACATTGTAATTAAGAGTTGGTGCCGCTCAAACAAAGGGATTGGCGTGTCTTGCTAAGTCTGTGCTTAGCGGTGGGGATTCGTGTCTCTAATAGGTTGTTGCCTACCATAATTTTTAGCAGTGGCGATTGGTGTCTACAATTTTTTGTAACAATAGGTTGGTGCCTACAAAATTATAAAGAAATTTTTTTGTGGTTTTCTCCCAAAAGGGTTTCCACGTAAATTCTATATATTGTGGTCAATTTTATGTATGATTGATTTCTTATGGTCGATGAATGTTTAAATAAATAAAATATTTTTAATAATGATTCACCCCCCCTCTCAGTATAAGTGTGTGCTCAACAATTGGTATGAGAGAGGGTTACTTTGGAAACAGTCTAATTGTTGGAAGAGATATCTTGGGAGCACACATGGCCGACCATGAAGGTTTCTCCACAAATAGGGATCTGTTGTTTGAAAGAACAAACTATGCCTCCGGGAGCATAAGGATGTGAACCTTTTTAATGGATCTTGCTTTTGATATTTGGCAATCAGTCGAGGATGGTTATACAACCCCAACAACTCCACCAACATATGCGACAGGGAAGAAGCCTAGTGAAAACAACGAAAAAACTATGAATTCCATCTTGTGTGGTCTATCAGAATTCTAGTTTTTCAAGGTGATGCACTGTAAATTGAAAAAATAAATTTGGGACGAGCTTCAAAATATCTATGAAGGTGAAGGCAAGGTTAAGAAGGAAAAGCTTCAAACTCATAGAAGATAGTTTGAGAGTCTAAAAATGAAAGGAGAAGAAAATGTTGCATCTTATCTGTGGATGAAATTTTCAACACCATCAGAGGACTTGGTAAAAACGTTGAAGAACCAATGGTTGTACAAAATGTGTTAAGGTCACTCCCCTTAAGATTTGATGCAAAAGTTTCCGCTATTGAAGAAATAAAAGAGATTGATAAATTAACAATGGATGAATTGCTTGGGATTCTCACTACATATGAAATGTAGATTGAAAAAAAAATCCATCAAAGAAAGAAGCACATTTAAAAGTATTAAAGAAGACAAAGAACAAAGAACACAAGTCAAGTGATTGTTCCAACTATGAGTCAGATGCAGATGGATCACATTTTGTGAGAAAACTCAAAAAGGGATTTGACAAATACAAAGGTAAGTTGTCCTTTAAATGCTTTAATTGTGGAAAAGTGAAACATTTTGCTGCTATATGTCCATATGCGAAAAATGAAAGTAGTGATGATGAAGAAGACCATAACTTAAATAAAGGGAGAAAATATAATCAAAATAACCACAAACAAGACACACATGAAAAGAAGAACTTGTTGACTAATTTTTTTTTCACCTATTAGAAACGCTTGCAAAGTGTTGCGAAGCCTATTATTATTATTATTATTACTATATAGCTAATAGGTGGGGTCCCCAAGGAATGAATGAAAAATATTGGTTTTCTAATCTTTTCCTCAGTATGATATGATTCAATTTTGACATCTTGAAGAAATGGTTTAAATGACTGAAGTTGAAAAGATTTACTTGCATGAATGATAGATGTCTTAGCATCATTACAACATTGATAATATGGTATTTGGAAAAAAGTTTTATACCTGTTTAAAACATATGTTAATGTCATACTACAATTTTGAGGTATATGCAATTGGTGACCACTTGCAAACATTGGTTATTAAAATTCATGACAATTGAATAGTGCCAAACCATGATTATTCCATATATCATAACATGCAAACAAGTCAAAGGAAAGAGGTTTTGGTTTTATCATCTACGATCTCTACATGGTTTAAATACTAATATGAGTCTATATATAAGAATTGCCCATATTATAAAATGAGGCATATATGTTGGGCACCATTGTTAAGTGTTTAAAATTTAAAATTTATGATTGAGATATCATATTGGAAATGACACCTTATATACAATGTGATCAACACACAACTATACATGGGTTGTAATTGGTATACGATTGTTGTATCCTTTTCACCACTTGAATGAGAAAAAGAGGGACACTTGCAAGTCCAGTTGGGTCAGATGAACATGACAAGAGTTAGTGTATGAGTCAAATGACTCAATCACATGAAATAAAAAAACAACTAAGCTAATAACAATTAAAGAAATGAAACTACAATGCATAAGGAAATTAGAACCAAAATCAACCAAACGATTGACCAATATTCATGCCACCAATGGATAGACTGTATTAGTGGGAAAAAACCAAAGAGAAAGGGAGACTTATGGGTCCCCTCTTCCTCCAAGGGAGGGCTCTTGAATCCCCTATGTGAGAGCTCTTCTTACAAATGGAAAACTAAAAAGGAAATGGTGAAGAAATCCAAGCTCATTCCTCAAGAGGTGAGGTGAATAGCTCAATGAAATGATGCTAGTATGCTCCAAGAAGGAAAGAGGTTCCTTGTAGGAGAATAGAGGCAACATAACAATACAAATAGATTCTTGAAAATATAGTGCACCCATGGCCTCTTTTTATAGCAAATCTTTGAGGCATTATCCAAGCGGTCTTTAGTGTGAACAAGGGGACCTTTAGGGCACCCTTAGGTCTTTGACCAGCCCCCCACTCAGATTCAGTTCAGTTTTGAAGGTCAAATTGACTTGGGAATTGAACCAAAAGTGGGTGGGAGGCCGACCAGAATCATAAATACATCGTTCTTAGGTGTGCGTGTCTTTTTGCATACACAGTCGCACATCGGGTACATATGCTCTTTTCTTGCATTTTCGACTGGTGCACGTGCGCACACTTCCTTTATATTCTGAGCACATGTTAATTTTATAACCAATTGTATAGTTTGTGCCCTTTGGAAATTCATTTTTTGGGTTATGAATGAACTAATAGGTGTTTGGAGATGCTGGATTTCTGTGACCATTTGCGGACGAAATTTCAGTGATAATAGATGCCCCCTGATGTGTGAGGTTAGGAGCATACGTATAACTGAAATACATCAATGTTTCTTCTACTGAGAGTACCATTGTAAGAAAGAGTGTTGAGAGGAATTGAAAGAGTGACCCATTGGAGGGAGAGGGGAACTTGTGGGACCCAAACCTTTCTTGAGGTGTGGAAAAAATAAAAACTGTATACAAACAAGGTAGGCATGCCCCATGCTCGTGTCATGTAACTCAAATGTGTAAGACAATAACTGAAGATGTATGCTGATGTAGATAACTGCAATACTCTCCGACGCGGTTTGATAATGGAAGATGACAATTTTGATGGTGAACATACTCTGAAAAGAGGCGAGGACACCTATAAGAGGTGTTGATGATTCACATTCATTGATAGCCCAACAAATTTCAGAGGTCTTCGACTAGTATAAAACAAATGCAATAGTCGCAAAATAAGACCCAATGTAACATGAGATGGTGTTGAAGTCGAATGTTATGGGGTTCAACGACAACATAGAGCAATGATTGTTCTCCCTGTGCCGTCCGAGACTCCTCATTGTAATGGTAATGAGAGTCAAGATACTATCTCCCTTCTGGAAATTGTGCCGATGTCGACAGAAAGGGAGACACGACTACAAGAAGCAAAGGGCTTCAAGAAATATACGGGATGAGATAAAAAAATGATGAGGAACATGGACGAAGTCAAGATGTGGTGAGACTCAAGACTGCCCTTGGTTGGGGATATGTGTGAATTATGAGTGGCAACAACCATGAAATTGGATCTAGCATTAGGGGGACAACTAGACGTGGGTTTAAATTGTGCCAAAGGTGTGACAAAGTGGAAAAACTCAGAGATCGGTGGTACATGGACTGTGGGATACTTGAGGTTTATGGACGATGTCAACAAGAGTAGAATGTAAAGGAATTCCCCAACCAAGGGCGACAGGGGTTGCTTTTCCAGAAAAGGAAGGTCGCTAAAGGCGACAACAAAAAGCTATGTAAAAGATGGAAACAAAAAACTTTGTACAATTAGCGAATGAATACAGAATAAGTTGGGATAAACGTGCATATATAGAAACGAGTGCCCAAGTGCAAGATGGCTTGGCCTGTGAGGGCACAAGTTGTATGAATAATTGGTGGAGGGTGGGGGGCCCATGGGTGGGTTTCTATATGAGGTAAATGAATGGAGGGTAATTTGAAGATGGGAAAAATGATTGTGGATGAAAAAGAAGGATCATGATACTGCAGAGGTGCAGTTAAAATAGAACCGTGATGAGATAACTGGGGAGTCCATTGGGAAAGCTAGAAAAATGAGGAGAAGGAGTATGCAAATGATTCTTGGAAATGCGAAGACTATTGGGACTCCCATCCCTAAAGGGTAAAAGCAACATGAGTGTCAAAGTGCCAAGGGGACTATGAATGGGACAACTCATGTGGGGGAGAGTGCTACCAGGTGACAATACCAAAAATGCAGCGGAGGTGATAGTACTACAGATCCAGATGTGAGGATCCTAAAGGCGAATGTCAGAGGGTGTGACTGGGATATGCAATTGGTATTCGAAGGGAATGACTACATGCTAGTGTCGATCATATACCTGAAGAGGCTGTGTTGATTTGTGGTGACGAAGTACCTGCACACATTAAAACAAAATACCCGACGTGAACGATATTTGAAGATAATTTCTTCTATGATTCCTGGTTTGATGGAAATTTCAATTTTGACAGTGGGGGAAATATTGGTCATGTTTCCTTCTTCAAAAGAATCAGGGGCAGAGATAGGGTTGGTGAACTAGTCTATATGCCTGGATGGAATAAAATCCTTCGTTTCGATTGCACATATGGAGGCTTTCCTAATAGGGTCAAAGGATTCCTATGAGAGAAAGAGCGCGCGATGATGGAGCACATTCCATGGGAAATCAGGTGTAGTTAGTTCCTCAACGATATCTTCATCACAGTGAAAAATGAGAGAATATAGGGAATCCATGGGAGTAACATTGGGGAATGTCACCATGTTTTTATCTTCAAGTGGTGAAGATGTAGAGGGGGTATCACGATGATGGTGCGATGGCATGCTTGCCATAAACCAAATGTACAGATATGATGGGTTAAAAATTGTGGTAGGGCGTAAGATTTCCTGGGGAAATGAACCGAAGAATTGGGGGGATTTGGGGGAAAATCCTCAGACATGCTATCCATGAACCATGGAGGAGTGGGAAGTGTCTCAGGTTTAGGAGAGGTAATATGAACAGTATTTGAAAATGGAGAAGGAGGAATCTCTTGTATCACATGGGGTGAGGTGAGTGGAGGATTTTGAATAAGGGCCATTTGATGATGCCTGTATTCAATGATCGTGGGACACTAGTATGTGAAATGATCGAGTGATTCAAAAAGAGAGAAAGGGAATCTCATCCATTCGTTGACTGAGGTCGTCACATAGTGGATGTCTATGATATGAGTAATTGATGACATGGATGGAGGGGAGTCTTGCTGAAAGCTTTGGTGTACTGTCGTTAGCGTCTGTCGAAACTAAGGTAGTGCAGGGAAATGGTGAGTGTAGTGGCCATACTTAGAACATATGTCACATGAGAATCTGGTTCACAGCCATTTACTACATGTAGTGGGGGATGCGATAGAATTACTAGGTGTGCTTGATGAAGCAACGAGCGGTGTGGTTGCTCGAGGGAGTTGGATTAAATTGGGTAGTGCGGGGAGAGAGGAACATCTATTGGTGGGGTGTCCTTCTCTCTCACATAGTGAGCAAGGAGGTTGAACTCTGGGAGGAAGTGAAGCTGTGGGCTCTTTCTTCTTTCTTCTTCCCCCAGCTGTAGCAATGGTGTTGGCCAGTGGGGGTGAAGGTGGTGTCGTCGAAGTTAGGACTGGGATCTTCATCGGGATTCCCTCAGTTTGGGGAGGAAGGGATGGTTGAGGAACCATCTTGGGTAGGTGTAGATACCATACCAAAATGGCAAGCACCATGTTAGGAAGTGTAAGCGTTGTGGCTACCTCAAAGGCTTGTACTTCCGGTGGGGGGTAGAAGAAGGGAATTTGAGTAATGGCTTGGGGGACGGTCTCCCAAACTGGGATATGACCCTAGGGGAGATTGAAATCAGGGATAAGTGGTGTCATAGAGTTCTCAGGAGATTCGTGAGGTAGGATTTCTACGATTAGTGGGACTTTAGGGAGTGGAGAAGCCTCAGTGGGAGGAATGGTATCCCTAGTGTCAGTTGCATTGGAAGAGATGACACACACTTGAGTTGAGGGGTGTATGAGCGGGGGTGATCCATGGTATGCCCCCAACAATGATGGGTCTTTGAAAATTTTGGGACCCATATCCATGAGTGGATATGTATCGGCACTGGTGCGGACAAGAGGTAAGATGTTATTGATGTTGGAGGAATGGTTAGGCTCGTAATGTGAAACTTGGTCGATGGTGATGATCTTCTCGTTGTGGGGGAACATCATCATTCGAAACACAAAAGAGGCCACAACCTTCATAGAGTACATGTAGCTACACCCAAAAAAGATATTGTAATCAAGTGGGGCATCGATAACCTCAATGTTAATAAGAATGGTTTTTCCCCCGAGTTCAACGAGGGAATTTTGAAAGAGCTCTTAAGGAGAGGATGGTCATCCATCATAAGCTCTCAAAGTGATGGTGGATGGGATTATCTCAGGGGAGCCGAGTTTCCGCCATACTATCTTGGAAATGATGAATGTGGATGCACCTTCATCAATGATACATCGATGAACTATGGCGTTTTGTATTTTGACTAGTATCTGGAAAGCTACCAAAGTGGGGATATGGGGTTCTCCACAATCTAGATTGAATGTGATGATTCTAGTATCAACAGGGTCGACTGCCCCCAGAGCGGAAATCAATGATTTCTATTGAGTGGGACAGGTTTGAAGGACCTCCAACATAGACATGGTTGTAGGAGATTGCACCAAGTCATCGACCAAATTGTAATTGTGTGCCACCCTAGCCTGAGGGTTGTTGACATTCTGTCATAATGGGATGCACAGAATACGAAGGGGTGGTTCAGTGTTAGGGCGTGGAATCATCAAAGGTGGTCTGGTTGTAACTGTAACTACTTCTGAAGTGGTGGTAGTAGATTCAGGGGGTGTGTTGTATTGATGACTGCGTGTTTGTAGAAGAATTTCTTCTTTGCTAGTGAGGAGGATATTGCGATGCAAAGGAGTCCCAGGGTTTGGATATTGTCCCATCTGTGGTGGGGCAGGATGCATATCCTACTGGGTATTCATCACACCTTGGTGTGGAATAGGGTTTTGCAACACAACCGGGGGTGGTTGTTGCAAATACTATTGTGGGGCCTGCTGAGGGGAAGGCGGTGTTGGGGGACACAACTCATTCACATATTCTTTCATCTGTTTGAAGTCGACAATTTGGGGGCAATGGTGAGTATAATGACCATGCTCACCATAAAGAGCACAAGGGAAGTTTGTCTAAAGGTTGTTGTTGTGGTTCTTCCCTTGGCGTTTGTTGTTATTGCCCCATTGGGGGTTCTGGCTCCCCTAATTCTGGTTGCCCCCAACAGGTTGGTTTTGTTGGGGGTTGTTTCCCCCTGGTCCTGGGTTATTATTGTTTTAGTTTTTTCCTTTATTTTTGGCATTATTCGACTGATGGGTCAGATTTTCCGTATTTAGTTGTTCAAAGTTTTGAAATTGTTGAATGGGAGAGGGGTGAACAAAGTTAAACCCAACATGTGGTTGTCCTTGTGGAGAAGTGAAGGGCTGTGGAGGACCGGGAAATGGAAACTACAGGTTATTTTGTGGTGTTAACCTGTAGGGTGCATATGAAGGCATGGTGATTTCACTAGTTCTCATGGTGTAATATGAGGTAGAGGGGGTACCAGAACTTGGCTGAATAGTTGGGCGCATCATGGGTGCCGATGCGGGTCCACTCATGGGTGGAGGGGGGACAATAGGGTATGGCTGTTTGTAAGGGGAAGGAGGGTAATAAGAGGGTCCTCCATATATCAATGGATGTTGGGGTGTACTGTACGTAGGTGGTGGTTGGATGTACGGATTGTGGTGTGTGGTGGTACCAATCAATCCATACGCTGAGTGAGACATCCCAGGTTTGTCTTGGCTGAATGGTACAAGTCTCGAGGCATCATGTAGTACTATATATAAGTATCCCGATTGTACATAAATGAGGTCACACTGCTGAACCTTGCTGATGGCTTCCTCTTCAGATTGGTGGAAGGTGGAGGCCACATATTTGGCAAGGAGGGAGACGAGTGATCTGCGAAATCAATCAAGTCTTTGTTGTTTGGTGGTTTTGTTCTTTGCATAAGCTACGTCACCGACACCATTCATTAATGTGGTTAGCGATATGTGTGGCTGAGGTTTGTTTAAACTCAGAGAGCAGTTCAAGACCATTTTTATGATGGATTAGTAGTTGAAAGAAGGTCAAAAATGCTTTGGACAAAGATTAAAAGGTCACATGGGACCTTGATTTTTCATCCACGTACCATTTGGCCGATGGACCTATGAGTGTGCGCTGAAATAACCTTAATCGAACGGAGTCGTCCATGATGTTGTTTTAAGAGCACCATAAGTGGAAGGTCATGATATGGTTGGCAGGATCTTCTCCTGCCTTTCCTTCAAACTTGGGAATGTCTGAAGGTAGTTTGGTAGGCATTGCAGGCCATGTGGGGTCGTGCAATATAGGATCATTCGTGAGCTTACTCATATATGGTATGTTGAGGGAGGCCAAATATGCCATCTGAAGTGGCAGTGGAGGATTGGCTCCAACCATGGTGCGAACATGTGGTGTACCTAACCCTTGAGGGGGGTTTAGTGGGGGTGTACTTCTCCCTTGAGAAGAAGTGTACCCTCCGCCTCCTTGTGAAGGAAAACTAGTGGATGGATGACCTTGGGAAGTGGACCCAAGTAAAGTAGAACCAAAAAAATATGATCCCAATATAGTATCACTCATAGGGGTGTGAGAGGGTTGAGTCAGTGAGTTATAAAAACCAGGAAATCCTCTTAGAATAGAAGGGATATTTTGCAAGCGTCTGGAATGACGAGGATTCTATGGGTCCCCTATGATGTCCGACTAGCAAAGTGAAATGTGTGCAAATGGTAATGAGAGAAATAAATGAACAGGAGTCTTTGTATAATTTTGGACCTTCACAATATATATCAGAATTGCATGTAATCACAAGATCATCATACATAAATCAATTGAAAATAAGTGTACACGTGGGTAGGTGGATTTTGTCCACGTGGGAGAACAAATAAAACAAATGCTAGTGTCCTAAAAATACGTAACTAGTGCTAGTGACCTTCCAATAGTACTGAACAGTGGGGTCTGAAGCCTCCGGAAGAGGAACCAGTGAAGGATGAAATAATTAGTTATAATGAGGGGTAGAGGGTGCATATCCTGAAAGATCTAGTGATATTTCCCAATAGCCACACAAAATCCGATCAAGGTGCAATTGCAACCCACAATTGCCACCTGGGTAGATGTCCTAAAATTTGGTCACTAGGTACCTCGGTAAAACTATGACATTTAGATTTTCGGCCTCAGAAATGGGTCATAGACTGGATCCCGTCCAAGAGGTGGGTGCCTCAAGGGGGGACACACAGAACAGCCGGACCTCGACCTTCGACCCTTCATGGGTATCTCCCTGCCTTATGGTGTTAGGAACACTTGACTTGGAGGATTTTAAAGCTCCCTATTTGACAACTTTTAATGTTTGAAGATGTGAGAACCAAATAACGGGGAGTTATTTGGATGCCTATCCCCGAGATCCTACCTAGGCTAAAAAATTTCTTTTGGCACCTCCTGTGGAGGAAAACTTAGTGAGTTTTTAGATTTTTTTTCAGATGTGGTTGTTTGAGAGATTGAGGGTGTGAACCAATCTCGTTTGAATTAAGTGGGAGTGGATAATTCCTTCAAGAAATAGTGGGATGTTTCAGAATCCCTTTGGAGGAAACCTACTTCAACCTCCACAATTCGAGATGAAATTATGTGAGTGAGTAGTGACTTTGTGTGTGAGCAAGTGATAAAATGTGCCAAATTTTTAATAAGTTAGGTGTCACCTTGCAACATGTGGACTTCGTGTGGTCCTTTACAAATCTTGATTACCTATCTTACTATATGCCATTGGTACAACCTTGCGAAATTTTAAAGTCCCTAAAGAACTAGCATGTGGACATGTGGGTCCTTACCAATCCTTTAAACTCCCTAATGTGATTTAATCTAAGAAATATTCAAAAACTATCCTAGATTGTGAGCATGTGGGCATGTATGGGCCCGTTACAATAATCTTTAAACTCCCCTAGTGATGTAAAATAAGAAATTAGCTTCAAAACTATCCTATCTTTGCAGCATGTGGGCAGGTATGGGCCCTTACAAATTTAAGATGTTTGAAAAAGAAACTAAGAGGAGCCTTATGGGGTATTTGTCCTCTCCTAAAGATCTTGTTTTTTAAGGGATATGAAATCTTCGCTCAATCATCACTCAATCATTTTTCTGATTCTCAATATCACTCTATGGTGCGAGAGAAGAGCATACTCAATGATTGAAGTTTGATTTCTGGTTCCAATGCAAGTGTTTATATATGTGATAGAAAATGATTTTAACTTAACTTTTACAATCAAAGAAAGCCATCCATGTGGCAAAATGAAAGCAAAAGAGGAGAAATATGGTTCTTTTTAACCCGCTAAGTGATTATGTTTTGAATAACCCTTCATGTGGAGAGGGAATCTAATTATGGTGTGTTATCGCACAGTTTGTAGCTAGGTCAAATGGCTATGAAGTAGAAGGCCAAACTGGCGTAACATGAACCTATCCCACCCAATGTCACCACAATGGGGAGGTTCTTTCTCTTTAGGGAGGTTAGGCCCAGGGGAGACGTCTTCAGTAACCTAGAGTTTTGAAGAGGCAAAAGTTTAAAAGTCAAAGTAAAGTTCCCCCTTCACAGGTCACCACCAAAACATATAGTCTCGGCTAAACAACCAATAATGAAGTGTAGGCCAAAAGAAGAACACCTGTCCGAAACAAAGAAACAACAAACCAATATACGCAAGCTATGATTCAATGGGTTAGTACTTCATAAGACTATCTGATATCAATATATAAGCAATTATAACAATAAACATTGACGAAGTCAATGTTTGTTAATATAGCAATAAAATAATAACACTCCACCAATAAATATCAAGATGATGTAGCAATCAATGTATCCAATCAATCCTTCATTCAATAAATGCATTAAACCACCATCCAATTGCCTATAAAAATAATATCGCTACGTCAAGATGAAGTAATCAAGGGTGACGTCAGCCTTCTTAGGGTTAGTAGTTAGTTAGGGTTTCAATTTAGAAAAGGTTTTGAGAGTTGTTTGATCACTTTCACTTCAACACTGGAGGTCCAAGATCTGTGCCTAAGGGTTAATGGAGTCAATTTAGAAGAGGACACAAGGGTTGAAGGAGGAAGACTAAGGAATAGAGGGAAGGGTTTTGAAGTGCTACTATGGAAGGGCCTCAGAATCAAAACCCTAGGGGAGAGAGGCTCACTCCCGTGTTCCTAAAGCAAGGCCTCGTGCTCTCTCCTCCTTCCTTAGGTTAACTTGGAAAAAATAGATAGCATGAAAGATAAATCAAGACTAGAGAGTGTAATGAGGGAGAGTGTTTCTATAGCAAGGCTCTATCACCAAACCCTAGAAGCAGGATGACCCTAGGTGTAGATAACCTAGGCCTGGGACGTCTCCTCCTTCTTGACTTTAGAAAGTACGGCTAGCTCAGGGATAAGAAGCAACAAGAGTGTAGCTATGGCTAGTCTCTTTCTTCCTTCTTCAATGGCTGGAAATTTCTCTTTTAGGGGACATGAAACAAGGACCTACTTGTGTGCTTGTCACCTAGGGTTTTTTATCAGCAAATTATAAACATATGCAAGAATATAAGACTACAACCATTCAATCAAGAAGTTTTGCAGAAAAAAACACTTACATATTACCATGAAATAGCATGCAAACCCTAGTTGTAAACCTTCCTTCAAGAGAAATGCCAAAAATGCCAAGAAATGCCTTCCTTCAACAAGTGCGCCTCACTAAACCAGAAAATTTACCCAAGTAGGGCGCTAAAATCAGATCTCACTAATGAGTGAGTGATGTGTTATGTTAAAATGAGGCTAAAAATCCTCAATATATACTGTATCAATGACCTTAATTAATTTTAGGTCATAAAAAATGGCCGACAAGACCACAATACTGTTTTTACATTAAATTGTCAAATTAAAATCCTAACTGAGCTGTAAAAAAGGTAAAAGCCCCTTCAAGGGAGGCGCTAGCCCCTTTTAGGGTAGATGAGACATCCATGAGCAAAATGTTAGCCCCACAGGGGCCTCTCCAACATGCCACACGTACCACTGCTGCCCAGTCTGCCTCATAGATGGGATCCAGGTCAGATAAAAAACCCTAGGTGACAAGCACACAAGTAGGTCCTTGTTTCATGTCCCCTAAAAGAGAAATTTTCATCCATTGAAGAAGGAAGAAAGATCCTAGCCATAGCTACACTCTTGTCGCTTCTTCTCCCCAAGCTAGCCGTACTTTTTGAATTCAAGAAGGAGGAGACATCCCAGGCCTAGGTTATCTACACCTAGGGCCATCCTACTTCTAGAGTTTGGTGATAGAGCCTTGCTATAGAAACACTCTCCCTCATTACACTCTCTAGTCTTGATTTATCTTTCATGCTAGCCGTTTTTGCCAAGTTAACCTAAGGAAGGAGGAGAGAGCATGAGGCCTTGCTTTAGCAACACTGGAGTGAGCCTCTCTCCCCTAGGGTTTTGATTTTGAGGCCCTACCATAGAAGCACTTCATAACCCTTCCCTCTAGTCCTTAGTCTTCCTCCTTCAACCCTTGTTTCCTCTTCTAAATTGACTCCATTAAACCTTAGGAACTGATCTTGGACCTCCAGCGTTGAAGTGAAAGTGATCAAACAACTCTCAAAAACTTTGCTAAATTGAAACCCTAACTAACTACTAACCCTAAGAAGGCTGACATCACCCTTGGTTACTTCATCTTGACGCAACGATATTCCTTTTATAGGCAATTGGATGGTGGTTTAATGAATTTATTGAATGAAGGATTGATTGGATACATTGATTGCTACATCATCTTGATATTTATTGGTGGAGTTCTATTATTTCATTGATATATTAACAAACATTGACTTCGTCAATATTTATTGTTATAATTGCTTATATATTGATATCATATAGTCTTATGAAGTATTAACCCATTGAATCATAGCTTGCATATATTGGTTTGCTGTTTCTTTGTTCCGGGCAGGTGTTCTTCTTTGGACCTACACTTCATTATTGGTTGTTTAACCGAGACTATCTATTTTGGTGGTGACCTGTGAAGGGGGAACTTTACTTTGACTTTTAAACTTTTGCCTCTTCAAAACTCCAGGTTATCGGGGACGTCTCCCCTGGGCCTAACCTCCCTAAAGAGAAAGAACCTCCCCATCATGGTGACATTGGGTGGGATAGGTTCCTGTTACGCCAGTTTGGCCTTCTACTTCATAGCCATTTGACCTAGCTACAAACTGTGCGATAACATGGTGCATTAACAAGTTGCATAAAATCAACATTTATAAGGATAGGGGCCTTCAAAACATGATCAAAAAACTCTTACAATGTTGGATTTATGGACAAATGCACATGCCATAGTTGAGACATAGGTGCATGTGGAGCCAATGCGTAGAGAACCGAGTACCCATTGGCGCACTGTGCACAAAATTCACTGAGAAACACAATGCTTTTGGCGCACGATGCCCGAAATATGTGCCTATGGGCTGGGAAACCTGCGAACGTTCTGATACGTGTCCGGGAAGAAAATTTTAAACAAAATTCTCTTCTCCTAGCTTTGAATTCATCTCTTTGCAGGTAGGACTGGGCCAATTATGATCCCTGCAAGGTAAATAGATAAAAAATAAGTGTTCAAACAACCCAAATAGGGAGGAAATTGATACCTTATCCCCAGTAGGGTCGCCAATCCATTGTATCCTTTTTACCACTTGAATGAGAAAAAGAGGGACACTTTCAAGTACAGTTGGGTCAACTGAACATGACAGAAGTTAGTGTATGAGTCAAATGACTCAATCACATGAAATAAACAAACAACTAAGCTAATAACAATTAAATAAATGAAACTACAATGCATAAGGAAATTAGAACCAAAATCAACCAAACAATTGACCAATATTCATGCCACCAATGGATATATTGTATTAGTGGGAAAACACTAAAGAGAAAGGGAGACTTATGGGTCCCCTCTTCCTCCAAGGGAGGGCTCTTGAATCCCCTATGTGAGAGCTCTTCTTACAAATGGAAAACTAAAAAGGAAATGGTGAAGAAATCCAAGCTCATTCCCTCAAGAGGTGAGGTGAATAGCTCAATGAAATGATGCTAGTATGCTCCAAGAAGGAAAGAGGTTCCTTGTAGGAGAATATAGGCAACATAACAATACAAATAGATTCTTGAAAATATAGTGCACCCATGGCCTCTTTTTATAGAAAATCTTTGAGGCATTATCCAAACGATCTTTAGTGTGAACAAGGGGCCCTTTAGGGCACCCTTAGGTCTTTGACCAGCCCCCCACTCAGATTCAGTTCGGATTTGAGGGTCAAATTGAATTGGGAGATAAACAAGAAGTGGGTGGGAGGTCGACCATAATCATAAATGCGTCGTTCTTAGGTGTGCACGAATTTTTGCGTACATAGTCGCACATCAGGCGCATATGTGTTTTTCCTGCGTTTTCGATTGGCGCACGTGCACACGCTTCCTTTATAATTTGAGCGCATGTTAAATTTTATAACCAGTTGTATAGTTTGTGCCCTTTGGAAATACATTTTTTGGGTCATGAATGAACTAATAGGTGTTTGGAGATGTTGGATTCCTGTGACCATTTGCGGACGAAATTTCAGTGATAACAACGATGATGATTTTAATTGTCATACGATATCATTTGGATTGATACAATTTGCATGTGGTATAAGAATGTGCTAGTTTCAAGGTTAAGAGTTATATGGTGGTAATATTAATGTCTGTTTGATTTGACATGGTATAAGGCTTGAATACTATGAGGGTTTTTCATAGTGAATAGATTGATGAGTTGACATGCAATTCAATGGTTTGTTTGAATAGGCAACGCGATGGTTTTTCCATGCATTAAAGTTGTGAGGACATGGGAATTTACTCCCACAGTGTCGCATGATATTACTCAGTTTTTCCTTGTGTTGAGGCCACAACAACCCCCCTTTACTTTTGCTTGTACAAGCAAAAAGAAAGCCCCTCCCTACCAAAATTTGAACTCTAATGCCTAAGCCTCTATTACTGGATCCTAATGTTAATCCTTTGTCTACCTTGAGGAAGTTGGGGGTTTATCTTGATTGATACTTATCATGGATGGAGGTAGACCATTCCTTTTGATCTTATGTTTTCAAATGCATTCATGAATCTTCTTGACCTATGATGTTTTGTTGACATTTTTATGATGGAATTGAAACCTTATCTTTGGACCTTTTGTTGATTATGAAGTGATTGATGATCCTATGTGGATGTAGGGTTTGATGTACTATTGTATTTCTTGAATGAGTTAGTTGCAGATGATTTTTCCGAATGACTAATTCAAAATCTGCTGCAAGATACCAGATATATAAAATATGCAGAACATAAACAAAATGATAGAAATGGCAGAATAACAGTAAAATATCCAACATAATCTTCACAATACACAGAAATGACATAACAATAGAAATAGAAATAGCAATTTGATTCATAAAGCAATGTTCATAGGCCTCTTCGAGGGGGAAAACTCCAATTGAGTAGCGCTCTGTTACAATAATATCCAAGCTAGGGTTCTCATACCCTCGACCCTTATCTATACTAAATATGTCTATTAAGAGAAACATCTAGAGGAAGATCCTTCTAGAAGAGAAAGCTTCTATTAGGTATTCTTACATCCGCCTTATTCTATTTTATTGAAAGGTCTTATTAATATTGACCTTTATTACATCCGAATACATTGATCTACCTATGTGCAGGTTAGGACCTTAACATGTCCGCCCCCTTAAAAACA
>SNQJ01S0018613.1:145664-185642 GCA_010110895.2 Picea sitchensis | reverse complement strand
CGCTGGAGTTTCAAGTAATGATTGCAGATGGAGGAACTATCAATTTCTCAAGAAAATGAAATAATATCAATCTTACTATGGGGGAATATGTAATGAATAGTACAATGATTGATATAACCATGGGTGGTGCTAATGTTGTACTAGGAATCCAATGGTTACAATCATTAGGAACAATGGATTTTAATTTTCAATAACTTTTCATGAAATTTTCATTGGAAGGAAAAGAAATTCAGTTAAGAGGCATCATAGGGAAACCTAGTAAGGTGATAAGCTCTAATGGAATGACAAAATTATTGAAAAGGGGCATCAAGGTGTTATTTCACAACTATGCTCACTAGATGCTCAAACATCTAAGCCATATATTCCTCTATATCTCCAAGGGATCATTGATAAGCATTCAAAAGTATTTGAAGATATTCCCAAAGGTCTTCCACCCACTCGAAATAATTATCATGCTATTCACCTAATTCTTGGGAGTGTTCCTCCTAACATTAGGCCATACAGATACCCTTATGCCCAGAAGAGTGAAATTGAGCGCATGGTTGAAGAAATGTTAGAGGTTGGCATTATTAGACCTAGCCAAAATTCTTACTCTGCACCAGTGGTAATGGTATTCAAGAAACATGGCTCATGGCATATGTGTCCAGATTATAGAGAGCTCAACAAGATCACTATTAAAGATAAGTTTCCCATTCCCGTCATTGATGAATTGTTAGATGAATTACATGGAGAAATCTATTTCACAAAGTTGGATCTATGTTCAGTGTATCATCATATTAGAATGAAGGAAGAAGATATTCCCAAAAACAACATTCTGAACTCATGAAGGCCATTATGAATTTTTGGTCATTCCTTTTGGCCTTACAAATGTACCTTCCACATTCCAAGGGTTGATGAATTCCATTTTCAAGCCCTTCCTTCGACAATTTTTGTTAGTATTTTTTGATGATATACTAATCTATAGCAAGTCTTGGGAGGATCATGTGCGACATGTTGACAAGGTGCTACAAATACTAAAGGAGCAACAACTATATGCCAAACCATCCAAATGTTCCTTTGGATTGAAAGAGGTAGAGTATTTGGGTCATATTGTATCTCATGAAGGTGTCAAGGTAGACCCTAACAATATTAAGGCCATGATGGACTGGCCGATTCCCAAAACATTGAAGAATATTAGAAGATTTTTGGGTTTGACAAGTTACTACCGCAAGTTTGTTCGGCACTATGGAAGAATAGAAGCACCTTTAACAACACTAACTAAGAAGGATGCATTTTCATGGACTCCAGAGGCAACTAAAGATTTTGAACAAATTAAAGAGGTGATGTGCAAAGCTCTTGTATTGACCACTCCAGACTTCACAAAAACCTTTATTGTGGAATGTGATGCCTCGAGAAATGGAATTGGTGTTGTCCTAATGCAAGAAGGAAGGCCCTTGGCTTTTGAAAGTTGAACACTCAAGGGAAAGGACTTACACACACCCATTTATGAGAAGGAAATGATGGAAATACTACATGCATTGAAGAAATGACGTCCTTACCTAATAGGTAGTCACTTCAAGGTCAAAATAGATCATGATAGTCATAAATACTTCTCAGAACAAAGACTATCTTTAGATGAACAACAAAAATGGGTGACCAAGATATTGGGTTATGATTTTGAAATCGTCTATAAAAAAGGGAAGCAAAATGTTGTGTCAGATGCACTCTCAAGAAAGGATGACGATGTTGAGGCCTTTCTCTGTGCTATCTCGAGCATCCAACCTGATTGGATAATAGAAGCAAGGGATGAATGGAAGAATGATGAAAAAGTGTGGACTCTCATTCAAAGGTTGTAGTAGGAATCCAGTGCATTAGACACATTTACATGGAAAAATGATTCACTATGGTACAAAGATCGCTTATATTTATGAAATAACTCCCAACTCAAACAAAAGGTACTATTGGAATTGCACACCTCTCCAGTAGGAGGGCACTTGGGATTTTTGAAAACCTACCATAGGGTCAAGAAAGATTTTTTTTGGGATGGCCTTAAAACTGATGTTCAAAGGTTTGTGGTAGAATGTTTGGTTTGCCAACAAAATAAGGTGGAAACAATTAATACCCTACCTATTTTACAACCATTAGACATCCCAAGTTAGCGTGGGGAGGTTGTTTCCATGGATTTCATTACAGGGTTACCGAAGTCTGAAGGAAAGAGTGTCATCATGGTGATTGTTGATAGACTGACCAAGTACTCACACTTTTGTGCACTCTCTCATCCCTTCAAATCCAATACAGTTTCCACTGCATTCATGGAGATAGTTCAAAAGCTACATGGCAGCACAAATATTATTTTAAGTGACAGAGATCCCATCTTCACTGGACATTTTTGGACATAATTATTTTCTTGTTTGGGTACTCAATTGGCTCATAGCTCATCCAATCATCCTCAATCTGATGGAAAAATTGAGATAGTGAAAAAATGTCTAGAAGGCTGCCTTTGTTGCTTTGTCTCTTATAAAAAAACATAATGGCTCAAATGGTTACCCTTGGCAGAATGGTGGTATAACACTTCCTTTCATAATGCAACAAAAATGACACCATTTATGGAACTCTATGGATACCACCCTCCTTCCATCACTTCTCTAAAAGCAAAATCTAAGGTTCAAGTAGTGGAAGATCACATCGACAACAAGCTATCCAAATATTAAAGGACAACTTGACCATGGCATAGAATCACATGAAACAACAAGTAGATCAACATCGTAGTGAAAGAAGTTTTGAAGTAGGGGATTGGGTTTTTTTAAAACTACAACCATACAAACATATGTCCCTCAAGAAATCCAAGAAAGATAATAAATTATCACCAAAGTACTATGGCCCTTATAAGGTGTTGCAAAAGATTGGTACTATGGAATACAAATTAGTTTTGCCTGCATATTCACGAGTACACCTAGTTTTCCATGTTTTATGCTTAAACAAGGTTATAGGTGACAAGATCCTAGTTCAAACTATATTGCCAGAACTTGACGAGGAAGGAAAAATCATATTGCATCCTAAAGCCATCAATGACACAAGAATTCGCCCGCTGAGGAACAGATCCATTTCAGAGTATCTTATTAAATGGAGGAATAGATCCACTTGGGAAGATGAGTCTTTTATACAAAAGCATCCATATTTACTCAAGCGTTGCGGACAACACTTGTCTCAAGGGGAGGGGAATTTTAAGCCCTAATAGTGGCCCATTACCCCTTAATTGTGGCATAGTACATTAGTAATGTTATTTTACTTATGTCGGCTTGATTCCATTAGTTGTAATTGTACCTCCTAGTCTCCTATATATACCAAGGAGACATTTTCATTTGGAATCATCTTGTAATTGTACATTTATGTGGGCATAAGGAGGCTTTCCCCTCGAAGAGTCTTATTATTTGAATTTCTCTCTTTTTCAAGGCGTTGAATACTTATTCTGAGGTTTTTCTATGATATATTGATATTTGGTTCTTAACATGACATGATCCCTTGATTTACTCCATTTTTCTTCCTAATTGAATCATTCTTGGAGCTTTGAAGGTAAATCATTTATAGAGGGTCAAAACTCTCTTGGTTCATGGAATTAACCTCAATATTTGTAAATCAATGTTCTACAATAAACCTTAAACAACCAATCAAATGTCAATGTTCATAGTTTCAATAAATCATAATCAACTCAAATAACTAAGACACCCTTGTATTCATCATACTCTTCTTGAAAATAAGCCAACATATTTATTTAAATAAACATATGTGAACAATATATATCTTGGGAGTATTCAAATAAATTTGTAGGTCACTCAAGATACTAGGTGATGGTGATAGCAATAATAAATATAAAAGGGATGGATGATAGATGATAATATTAAGACTCGTCAACTTGGCCCAAATACTTGTAAAGAAAAATGTACATCATCAACATGTCTAAAAACTAGAATACCTTCAACTTCAATAAGTTGGTCGAAAACAAAAAATTTCCAATCATTCGTGAAAGATGTCCATGTGTCAACACAACACAGATTCACATGCCATAAATTTCCACTTGGCCCCTGATAATGAAAATGATGATGATGATGACAACGACAATGTCCACGTGCCCCCATAACCTTAGTAGTTCATTGACGATGAGGAGGAGGAGGAATGCGACAATCATGATGACAATGATGATGATGACCATGGTGATGACCATGGCCATGACCATGAATATTATGATGACGGTGACGATGACGATGACGATGACAATGACAATGAAGATGATGATGATGATGACGACGACGACGACGACGATGAGGATGATGATGATGATGATGATTATGATGATGATGATGATGACGATGATGATGATGTTGATGACGATGAATATGACCATGATGACCATGATGATGATGATGCCAATGACAATGATGATGACAATGGTGATGATGATGACGATGGAAATTATGATGATGATGATGATGATGATGATGATGATGATGATGGAAATGAAAATGAGGATGAAGATGATGATGATGATGGTGATGACAATGATGATGACAATGGTGATGATGATGACAATGGCAATGATGATGACGATGATTATGACAATGGCAATGTCAATGATGATGGCGAAGGAAATGACAATGGTGATGATGATGACCATGACGATGATGATAATTATGATGAAGAATGTGATGATGATGATGATATTGATGATGATAACAATGATGATGATGATGACGATGACTACAATGATGATGATGATGATGATGATGACAATGTTGATTATGGTGATGAAAATGAAAATGAGGATGACGACAACGACGATGATGATGACATCATGATGACAATCATGATAGTGATGAAAATGACAATGATGAGGAAGAGGATGAAAATGTTGATTATGATGATGAAAATAATGATGATAAAGACAATGATTAACCCATATAAATAAATACTTTAAAGAGAATAAATCATATATAATATATAATCACATAACTCATACATTTCATCATTTCTACAATATCATTTATCATTTTATTCTTCATCCAAGTAAACATATGTATTGTAATACCCTAAAGGTCGAGCCCCAGTTGTAATTATGAATGTAATGATTTTTATAGGCTGGTGATCCAAGTATTATAAGCTGGTAGGATTATGTGTGTATTAGGTCAGAGAGCCTAGAGGTTAAGGCTAGTGGGCCTGATTTTGTATATGTAATTATGAAGATTACTAACAAAAATACATCGTTGTGTGTAGACCGACCACAAAGAAAGAGTTATGGAGGACTAATCTCCACTTGGCTAGGTAAGGGAAGGGGGTTGAGAGGCTGGAATGAGGGGATAAGATTAAGAGATTAAGTCCAATAGAATAATATATTATTATTCTAAATGTTGTGAGTGGGGTATGAATATATCCTAAGTTCCTTTGGAAAAAGGGGTACACATTCCAAATGGAGATGGATGCACTTCATGAGCACCATGTGTCAGCTTAGGCACATGCAATATAAGTGAGAATTCATACTGTTTTGTTTTGGTCTTCTCTCTTGGCCATTTTTTCACTAGAGCACCCATCAAGCATGAGTATCCCTAGTATGCTTTGTTGAATTCATGATGTTACACATTATTTTGGTCACCTCAGTTATCACCTGATAATATGTGTTAATGTTCCCTGAAAATATTAAAATAAGACTTTCTCCATGGGAAAATTGATTTTCTTTCCTCTTTCAAAAACCATGTCAAGGAAGGTCGTCGCACCCTGCCATATGCATGGGGTGTGACGATGTCTGATCATCGCATTTTCCCTAAACCTGGACTATGACATTGTCGCATGTTGCTTGTGCATAGGGTGTGACGATGCTTAAAGCACAAGAAAAGTCAAATTTCATGAATGTTCTAGAAGGGAATCTTCTAGAATATGAGGTGGCCTTCGATCGTTTTGGATCTTACTCGCTTATATGATTTGATGGGATCATCCTAATCTCCTCATCCATCTCTATTTTATATAAAGAGGGTTGTCTCAGGGAAAAGGATAAGGTTGAATAGGCTAAGATTTGTATGAAGAGTTATACTTCAGATTGTGCTTGAGAGTGTTGCTTTAGTTCGTCAAGACAGATTGTGGATCTTCTTCATTCAAGGCATTGGAGAAAAGGTGTGTGTGTTGAATCAAAGCTCCATTGAAAGGGTACCTTACAACATCAAGGCATGGGTTGTATTCTCCACTTTCCATTCATTTAATACAGTAATACATTTCTTCCCTATATAATCATCTCGTCTTCTATTGTATACTTCCTTGATCATATACATAGACTTCATTAGAATACAAATATCCTTGTTTTCCCTCTTTTTTGGTTTGTGATTCTTAAACAGGCCTACTATTATGCAAACTCAACGAAGGAGCTACAAGGACAAGACTACTGAGGATCAAGCGTCATTTAAAAGGTATGTCACTTTGACCTCACTAAACTAGTTCATATGATGATGAAGTTTAAGGTGAAGTGTTTATTATATTTTGTTTTGTTCTAGTTTCTTGTGGAATTTAGGGAGATCTGTTTGTGTCCACAATTACCGATTAATATGATAACACCTGAACCACACCAAACCTATGCAAAAAACCCGAATTGACACCCTTGCTACACCTGTACCCTACAGGTTTCCTGTGAAGAAGAAGGTTGTCAAGCCCATGGATAGAAGAAGCAGGTTGTCAGACCCATGGATAGAAGAAGCACGTTGTCAGGCTTGTAAGAAACTCTCTCCAGGTGAGAGAGTGTGTTGAGGAAGTGAGTTCTCCTAGAGGGAGTCCAATAGCAACCACAAAGCTCTAAGAATTCTTGATCCGACCTATTGTTGAAGCCCAAGGAAAGGGAGGTGTAGCAGCTGATGGATTGTTAGACAGTGAAGCTGTACACTCTTGGGGTGGGACATGCATGTGGGGAATGTGATTCTATGAGTTGTGGGTGTAAGTGACTCCTTGGAGGAAGTCCTTCATGTTGTACTGTGAAACTTCATGTTGTCCATGCCTAGCCTAGGAATCCCTTGCCCAGTGGAGTTTATTCCCAACTCAGGGGTGACCCACTGCAGAGAGTGATGAGCAGCGTGGTCTAAGGATGGGAGTTTCGTGGAAGGTTTGCACGCAATTGGTGTACTTCAATTAAAACATAAGAACCATTTCCAATTTTGGTTACATGTTGTGTATTTATATATGTTGTTATATTTATGGGTTTTGTCTATGATTACAGCATGTATGCTTTTACTGTTATTTTTGCATTAAGTTGTGTGCTAGCAGAACATAAATCATCTGTTAAATATTGGTATGTGTTATTTTCGCTTTCGCAAGAATATATGTATGTACATAATATTTATGTTTTTTTAATTGCATTAGATATATATACATATATATGTGAATATCATATATTATATGTAACACACCCACTATGGGAACTGAAAATTTTCATCTTTTTCTTCTTTTCCCCGGGGAACAGAATCCCTGAATTACTATGGGGCCTGATGCAGACCCTATCATCCCTTATCCTTACCCATGTGATCGTTGTCTATGACCATAGGCCTTACCGAAGAGGTTCTTCCAGCTTTTGCGATTCGGGAAATCGCGATGCATGTATTCCCCTGCTCTTTGGTCTCTCGAACCGCTGAAATCCAAAAGGAACCAACAGTTCGTCACATCTAACAATGCCTCGAATTAAAACCTGGCATTCCACCTTTCGGAGTTTCGCGTATCGGGTTTTCATGGTAGAAGGGGACGAGGGGTTCATACCCTTCAGTTTTCCAAGTGCCGAAACATCGAAAACCAAATCTACACGCACTAAGCCATATCAGGATTTCCCAAGTCGGGAACTCGGAACTAGCATGTACTAGGGACTTGCCTCTAGATATCCCGGGTGCCGAAATACCGAGACATCAAGACTTATCCATGCTTATTATTATTTCGGGTTTTCGCAAGTCGGGGTTTCACGATATGCACAGATAGGAGGTCTCTCACTTAGGTTTCCCGAGAGACAAAACTCCAAAGTAACAAAAACTATGTGCGCTAGGCCATCTCAGGAATTCACATGTAGGGATTTCAAGATATGCGCAGATAGGAAGTCTCGCACTTAGGTTTCCCGGGAGACGAAACTCCTAAGCCTGTATTCATCACTAAGCTCATTTCTGGATTTCGCAAGTCAGGACTTCATGACTGGAAAGTACAAGGGAACTGACCCTTGGGTTTCCCGGGTGCTGAAACACCGAAACATCCAAACTCTAGACACGCTATGCCATTTCGGGGTTTCGCAAGTCGAGATTTCACAAGTGGTGAGTACAAGAGAATTTCCTTTAGGTATCCCAGGTGTCGAAACACCATATCTCATCCGCACTATTCGTATTTCATTGTTTCATGTACCGGGAGTTTGAAATTCTTGGTACCAAGACAACAACCTCCTCTACATCCCGAACTCCAAATAGTCGAAATATCGAAATCCGATGGCTCCACTACTGTATCAGGATTTCACGAATCGGGAGTTCACGATGCAGCAACTCCACGATTTTAGTTCTTCAACCTCCCGATGTCTGAAACCCCGATGGGTTCGGATCTCTGCCACGTGTCCTCTGAGATGGACGGTCCTAATCTTTTCGGGACTTTGACGAGTCCTCATCTTTGTGTATGCGAGGCTTAAACCTCGTGCAGATTTTCCTGGATCCAATGGCTATTGACTATCCACGCGAGATCTGATGGTAGCTGTAGCTCCTCCCTAAGCTCACACTTTCTTCCTTTTTTCGTTGGAAGATTTCAATGTCTCAAAGGTCTGAGCCTTCAATCTTCTACTGCAAGTCGGCTATTGGGTCTCGTCAACACTTACGAAAATTGTTGTCCCTCCTGAGATTTCTCAGCTATGAAGGAATTAAGAGCTTTTCACTCTTTCTCCTTGGCTTGATTCCTAAAAGGGTCTTTCGCACACCCCTTGCACTCATTCGACAAGTCTAGGACTTGAGTGAGTCTCAGTCTCTACTTGCCTCGCAGGGAGCCTGTGCATGACTACACTTCCTCTCTTGAGCTTAACAGAATTCATCCTCCAGGGGACTTTGGATGAATAGGAAGGTCGACATGTGCACATGAGACTAAGCCTAAGGTCGTCGAACTCACAGTTCGTGGCTCTAACTCAAGCTGCCACAGGACATAAGCATTTACGAATACCAATCACGTCTTATCCATATAATCTCTTATTGGCCTAATCATATAGCCAAGCAGTAAGGAAAGAGACACAATATATCCATTCAGAAATCAAACACAATTCTTGAAATATAGACAATATAACCAAATTCATGCTCAGTTCCAGCTAAATTACACAGAGTAAGAAAATGCTTATCTATTACAGGTTGTCGCCAACCAACTAACTGTGGGTGTTCGTCCTTCCACCCGACCATAGGCACATAGGCATTCAATATTATCTCTTTGGCCACCCTTGTGCCAAGCCATGATATCACCAGGGAAATCTCCAACCTCTCGAGGGTTCTCTCTCTCTGTTTCAGTTTCTGTTCGGGTCCTGTTTTCTACAACTTGGAGCTTTCTCACTCATTTGTGGCCTCGGTGAGGTTTCTAAGATGATCCCCAGCATCAAGCTTGCAACCTTCTATCCATGATTCGCTGGAGAGCTTTGCCCTCTCCCTTGCGAGCTCCTGTTCTCATCTCGTGTCTCTGTCTTCCTTTCCTATGTGTCCCTCTTACCTTGGATGGTTTCGCCGACCTATCCTGTTCCTTCTATCAGAAGGAAACTCGGGTCTACAGGTCCCTGCAACACTTCGGGATGACAGCCCATGTTTCCATTCATGGGGGTGGTTGGTGATTCAACCACCATCTTTTCTTCATTTAATGCTTTCCTTTCCTTGGGATTCGAAGGAGGTTTGTTATCCTTATCATGAAGATTTGGGTTTATTTGACATATGAACCCTCTTGTGTGGTTTTCACATTCTTCCTCTAGTGATATCATGGCCAGTACTTTCAAGGCTTCACCCCCACAGTCATTTATTGGCAACTCAATAAATCATATAATTACATTTTCATCATGCCTTAGCATGGTAATTCCTATATCAGGATAAATTACAAATTTGGGGGAAACATGGTGTTACAATTCCCTCCCCCTTAAAGGAACACCGTCCTCGGTGTTCTTTCTCAAACACTTGTCACGCCTTTCTCATTCAGCCACTTCAGAAGTCTTGACCTTCGTCCTTGGTCAGGTCCTTTTTCAAGATCTCAGTCTTCTTCAATTTCCTTCAATAATTCTTGGACCACAAGCACATTAATCACAATTTTGTGCGAAAACATCTTACTGTTGTTCACAATTCAAAAGGAAAATTTCATAATCTTAGCACAATACTTATCTGTGTAGTTTGTGGATCTGTATCCACATGGTAGTTTTTTTATCCATGCTCATCTATTTTCTTGATGTACCCATTGGGTGCATGATTCCCAATTCAATAGTTCACAAGAGCTATCATGATTTCATCTTCCTTTCCAAGGTTTTTTCCCGCACGGGAAACTACCCACTGTGTGCATGATCCCAATAGTTTACTAGAATTATTAAGGTCTCCTCTTCCCTATAGTCACTCACCCTCTAGGCCCAGGCTTAGGCATCCCCTTCACTGTTATACAGTCACTTGGGTGATCCATCTTGCCCTACCGAGGTTTTCTCACACGGGGAAAGTTTAGAGACTCTATTGAGTCTTACATTCGAGGCGTCCCTCAGACTTTCTTTGTCGAGGCGTCCCTCCATATTGTGTTACCTCAACACAATAATTTTCAGGCTTATCATGGGGTTTCCATGGCTCGGAAATAGCCATGTTCATCATCTTCAGATTTGATAGCCTTCATATGTTCCTTTCAGGACAAATCTTTTCTTCTCACATGTATCACATGTACACAATATTTCGTGAGACGTTATCATAATTTCCAACTTTTAGAATTTTATTGCAAACCTGTCACCCACATATTTATCAAGTCTCATGATTTGTTTTCATATTTGTCCCACTCAGGAACTAGATTCATAATTATGGGACTTTCCTACCCATAACATTTTTAGCTCAACAAGAAATTGGTCTTCCTTATGGGCTTACAGCATTGCCATATCCAAGACTTTTTCTTCCTGTAATCATTCCGCAGCTAATCAAATTGTTAGTTCTCATGCACATACATTTTTATCGCACCTCTTCAACTTCATCACAACAATTTCAGAATTGTGCATACTAACAATCAAATTTACTTTCTCAAAAGGAAATACCATTCCTCGCAGTTTGGCTCAGCAGGCAGTTGGTCTTTCCTATTTGCTTACCTCACTGCCATATCCATGACCCTTTGCTTCCTGCAATTCATTCTTCAATCAGCCAAACAAATTGTTAGATTTTCCATGTACATATATACATATTTTCAAACGTAATTCAACATTTCAAAGGGTTTTAATAAATGTGCCACTATCCATGGCCACATTCATACCCAATTCATTCTTGCATTGATTTCAAGTTCGTCACACTTTATGACCGGTTCTTGGCCATGGGGTGTTGGAATTTAACCGACCTTTTCCTCTTATGATTTATTCGTTTTCATTCATTCTTACAACAGGACCACGCTTCCTTCTATAGGTCGATCACGACCCCAAATTAGTACATATTAAACTTAAAAGTTTCACATGAATGCTCCCATGCATTATTTATTTATTAATAACCAGGGTGCCAACACTCATGGCCACCCAAATTTGGTTTTCTCTAACACCTATACTATGTGGGTAGAAATGTTGGAAGGTCCTCCTTCCTTAATGAGAAATCCCTTGCCTGTCCTTTATGAAAATATGCATTTCCTGGAAGTAATTCCATGCAACGTGCTATCTATGAGCACTTTTGTTTCCAATTGTTCCTTGATTGGCCCATGTGTTCATGACATATTAGTTCATGAATTATTTCGAGGGTTACAACTAGTGTTTACTACCAGAGGTTCATACCTCCATTATTCAAGTTCTCCTTCCTGAATCATACCCTACTTGGGTATCCAAGGCATACAACTGCCCTTTCAATTTTATGCAATAATAAAATATTTCATAAGGGGTTCTTACCAAATCCCTTCATACCCTGTGCCACACAGGCATGAATATCTTTATACCGGTTCTTGGATGCTAGCACCCTCTCTCTGTTCTCTACCTTATCAGTAGTGCTTTAGCGGGATTTTCATAGTCCCGTCAACAACCTTTCGACCACATCCTTTCCATGGTCACCCTCTGCTTGAGGTTGTTCATTCTTGGAAACTGTCTTTCTCAACAGTTCCAATATTATTCCTTTCTACACATGACATACACCATAGGCACATTAATCGTCATGTAAATTAAAATGAAAATATCATAGCATTTAATTAATAAAAACATTTTCAGGCATGTCTAGCATATCTGTATGCACTTCATCACATTATCCTTAATGTTTTTCATGAGTGTAACACAACAGTTCTCAATCGTTTTCACAGAATTACAGCCATCATTATTATGGTGTCAAAGAATTTTCGTTCCTCAATGTACTAGCTTTCTCATTCCATAGAAAACATAATGCACCGCAAGGAAATAATTGAGGGCTCTCCCCTTCTTCCAATTCTTTCTACATCGCCTGGGGATTTTCAGCCCAGTCAAGTTATCTCTAAGGTCTCATTGCCTTTCCTTAATCACAGCTTCAACCAAGATGTATCAGTTAAACATACCCATTTATTCATTCAATCATACTCAGGGGTTTACTGACCTCTTACCAACCATACTGGTTTCCACAACTGCTCTTTTTCTGAGCAGCCCTGGGTTAGGCTCATCCTAACTCTTAGGATACTTCAGCATGCTTTAGTAGCAACTCTTTGCTCATAATGAATCATGAACATGTGCATCCTACACACTTCCATTAGGTTATCAGAATGGTCAATATTCAGTTATTAGTCTTCTATTACTTACATGGTTCTTTCAAAATGTAATCCAGGATTCTTATACATGGACAAGCCTTGCAGCCCATTGTCCATCCTTCAACAATTATCAGGGTTGTGACTCTGTTATTCTAATAGATACCTTATACAGTTCCGCCACCGAGAAATCCTTCAACATGCAACTTCCTTGTTGCAGATCCATCACCACTTGTGATGGCCTCAACCTTGAATTATCCTTTTAGTGGTCTACCAAATATTCCCCTTAAGGAATATAAACATGCATCTTTGCTAACTTACATCTATGAGGTACTTAACCACTTTCATAATCCTAAGCCTGCATGTAGCTATCGTAGGTATATTTCATAGCCTACATAGATTTCCATTTTTAAAATCAGTCATCTCAGGATTGTTCATAGTCCTTCTCATGTGATCTTCAAAGGCATAAACATTTGCCTCTTATCATGACATCAGAGCATCCTCACTCATTTACTCTTTCATTTAATTGTACTGGCTTTTCCTGGGGGAATGGAGTACATTCCCCTTAAGCTATCATTCAAGACGGAACCTTCACGACTCTTCAGAACGGAGTCAACCATGCATCCATGGTATTCATTCAATTTTTGGCAAGTGTAATTCTTGCCTCACATTTCACTCATCAGGGCCATCATATTGGGCCTCTAGTATACTTATACTCTTACATAATACATGTGCATTACTTTCATGTTCTATATCATTCATACCTTACTGGTATGAGTATCAGTCTTCTTAATATGAAGCTCCTCAGTGCATTAAAATCATGCACTATTCATGATACTAGCTTACGCCCTCTCCTCACGCAATCACCGATGGTGACCACGATCAGAATAAAAAGGTGCTTCACATTTCGCGATTTCATAATTCTTGTTGCAAGAAATCTCTGTTTCCTGGATTTCGGAAATCCGAAAACACGAAGGACCAAAACTAAGGTTTTCTTGGCTCTTTCATCTGCATGACCCTTTGCTCGGAACCTGGGGTCAATTCTCAGACACGTGTCAGGATCCCGTATTTCGGCGAATCCGTGGACAACTCTCCACCGTTTCCCAAAATTTTGATCCATGCGGGCCTGGCAATCTATATCCCACGATCCAGATCTCTCTGGAAATCAACGGTCCTAATCAAGTCCTAGCTTTCCAACCAATGGTTGTGATTATGTCGCGATTTCGCATTTCGCGACTTCGGGACTTCTATTGTGAAGAACCTCGACTCCTTCGATCCCCGGAATTGCGAAATTCTCTTTGGACAATCAACAGTCCAATTTCGCTCCTTGATCAATGGCTATGATCCTTTCGTGAATTTCATAATGCTTCTTCCAAGCCCTTTTGATTTTGTGAAATTCCGGTACCTCCTCGCAACTAACCAGTGCGGTACTTCTCCGAGATCGAATGACTCGAATCATTTTGGTTCTTTCTGAATGGATCTTGACTCTCGATCCCATCCAACCTTCAAAATTCTTTTCTGAAGGATTTCTCCCGCTATCTCTTATGAGCTTTTAGGTTTCTTACCGGACTAGTCTCATAGTCATGACTCATACGATGTTACCCTCTCCTTATGGAAATGACCAACAAGGGTCACTTTTTGGGAATTAGAAACAGTCCCAAAGGACTCCTCAAACAGGTTATCCTCACTGTCAATTCTAACCATTATAGGTTAGGTAAATATGACCCTACATATTTTCACCAGTCCTCTCAATCATGAGGAATTATATGCTCAAGGTTTAGTCTCTTAATAATACAGTGATCATAACTTTCTAAGGATCTTACCAGTCCTTACTAGATTTCCCAATCATGAAGGAGTTCTTCATTTGGGTCTTAATCCTTATCTAACTAGCCATCTCAATTGCAAGAGACTCTACCTACATTAGTAGGTAGCCATCATAACACTAAAACAGGACAACGCAGTTCATGTTCCTTGTATGGCTTGTGCAGCTTCATAGCACAATTTATTCCACCTTTGTCATTTGCACTCAGGTCTTATCAGTGATAATGATCAGTGCATCCCTACTCCTATAAGAGTAGTTATTATTTTAACAGAGGGGTTACAGAAAATTCCCAGATTATAGTTTCATTCTACAATCCTTATCCTTAAAGAGAAAACGCAGATAACAATATCTTCTTATGCGGCTTGTACCTGAGCCCAAGCAGGCCAAGTGTTGTAACCATGCTCTAATACCAATTTGTAACACACCCACTACAGGAACTGAAAATTTTCAGCTTTTTCTTCTTTTCTCGGGGGAACAGAATCCCCAAATTCCTATGGGGCCTGATGCAGACCCTACCATCCCTTATCCTTACCCATGTGATCGTTGGATATGACCACAAGCCTTACTGGAGAGTCCCTTCCAGCTTCCGCGATTTAGGAAATTGTGATGCATGTGCTCCCCTGCTCGTTGGTCTCTCGAAGTGTCGAAATCCAAAAGGAACCAACAGTTTGTCACATCTAACAATGCCTCGGATTGAAACCTGACATTCCACCTTTCGGAGTTTCACGTATTAGGTTTTCATGGTAGAAGGGGATGAGGGGTTCATACCCTTCGGTTTTTCGGGTACCGAAACACCGAAAACCAAATCTACACGCACTAAGCCATATCGGGATTTCCCAAGTCAGGAACTCGGAACTGGCGTGTACTAGGGATTTGCCTCTAGATATCCCGAGTGTTGAAATATCGAGACATCAAGACTTATCCATGCTTATTATTATTTTGGGGTATCGCAAGTTGGGGTTTCGCGATATGCGCAGACAGGAGGTCTCGCACTTAGGTTTCCCGGGAGTCGAAACTCTGAAGCACCAAAACTATGTGTGCTAGGCCATATCGGGAATTCACATGTCGGGATTTCGGGATATGCGCAGACAGGAAGTCTCGCACTTAGGTTTCCCGGGAGTCGAAACTCCTAAGCCTGTATTCATCACTAAGCTCATTTTAGGATTTCACAAGTCAAGACTTCGCGACTGGTGAGTACAAGGGAACTGACCCTTGGGTTTCCCAGGTGCCGAAACACCAAAACATCCAAACTCTAGACACGCTATGCCATTTCGGGGTTTCGCAAGTCGAGATTTCACAAATGGCGAGTACAAGAGACTTTCCTTTAGGTATCCCAGGTGCCGAAACACCATATCTCATCCGCGCTATTCTTATTTCGTTGTTTCATGTACCAGGAGTTTGAAACTCTCGGTACCAAGACCACAGCCTCCTCTACATCCCGAACTCTGAATAACCGAAATATTGAAATTCGATGGCTCCACTCCTGTATCGGGATTTCGTGAACCGGGAGTTCGCAATGCATTGACTCCACGATTTTAGTCCTTCAACCTCCCGATGTTCGAAACCCCAATGGGTTCAGATCTCTGCCACTTGTCCTCTGAGATGGATGGTCCTGATCTTTTCAGGACTTTGACGAGCCCTCATCTTTGCGTATGCGAGGCTTAAACCTCGTGTAGCTTCTGTTGGATCTGATGGCTATCAGCTATCCACGTGAGATCTAATGGTAGTTGTAGCTCCTCCCTAAGCTCACACTTTCTTCCTTTTTTCCTTGGAAGATTTCAATGTCTCAAAGGTCTCAGCCTTCAATCTTCTATTGCAAGTCGACTATTGGGTCTCATCAACACTTACGAAAAGTGTTGTCCCTCCTGATCTTTCTCAGCTATGAAGGAATTAAGAGCTTTGCGCTCTTTCTCCTTGGCTTGATTCCTAAAAGTGTCTTCCGCGCACTCCTTGCGCTCATTCGACAAGTCTAGGACTTGAGTGAGTCTCGGTTTCTACTTGCCTCATAGGGATCCTGTGCATGGCTACACTTCCTCTCCTGAGCTTAATAGAATTCGTCCTCCAGGGGACTCTGGATGACTAGGAAGGTTGGCATGTGCACATGAGACTATGCCTAAGATTGTCGAACTCATAGTTCATGGCTCTAACTCAAGCTTCCACAGAACACAAGCATTTACGAATACCAATCACGTCTTATCCATATAATCTCTTACTAGCCTAATCATACAGCCAAGAAGTAAGGAAAGAGACTTAGTATATCTGTTTAGAAATCAAACACAATTCTTGAAATATACACAGTATAACCAAATTCATGCTCAGTTCCAGCTAAATTACACAGAGTAAGAAAATGCTTATCTATTATAGGTTGTCACGAGCCAACTGACTATGGGTGTTCATCCTTCCACCCAACCATAGGCATAGAGGCATTCAATATTAGCTCTCTGGCCACCCCTGTGACAAGCCATGATATCACCAAGGAAATCTCCCACCTCTCGAGGGTTCTCTCTCTCTGTTTCAGTTTCTGTTCGGGTCCTGTTTTCTACAACTCGGAGCTTTCTCACTCATTTGTGGCCTCGACGAGGTTTCTGAGATGCTCCTCGACATCAATCTTGCGGCCTTCTGTCCATGATTCGCTGGAGAGCTTCGCCCTCTCCCTTGCGAGCTCCCGTTCTTGTCTCGTGTATTTTTCTTCCTTTCCTATGTGTCCCTCTTACCTTGGATGGTTTCGTCGACCTATCATGTTCCTTCTGTCAGAAGGAAACTCAGGTCTGCAGGTCCCTATAGAACTTCGGGCTGACAACCCATGTTTCCATTCATGGGGGTGGTTGGTGATTCAACCACCATCCTTTCTTCATTTACTGCTTTCCTTTCCTTGGGATTCGAAGGAGGTTTGTCATCCTTATCATGAATATTTGGGGTTATTTGACATATGAACCCTCTTGTATGGTTTTCAAATTATTCCTCTAGTGATATCATGGCTAGTACTTTCAAGGCTTCACCCCCACAATCAGTTATTGGCAACTCAATAAATCATATAATTACATTTTCATCATGCCTTAGCATGGTAATTCCTATATCAGGATAAATTACAAATTTGGGGGAAATAGGGTGTTACATTATCTCTATTTATTTCATGTTAAGTTTATATGTGAATATTTCCGCAAATGAAGTATGTCTTAGTAGCATGACCTAACCTAGGTAGTTGGGGGTGTTACAATTTGGTATCAGAGCCGAGAATTAAAATTTACAGTTGATTAGGTAGCGTTAATCGACAAAGTATGAGGGTCAGGGGATGTTACAAATTGTTATCATAGACATGGTTTCAACACTGAGCGTGGATGGGCCATGTTAGTGGTTAACGAAAAAAAGGTCTCAGAGTGAATTTTTGTCGAGAGGGACAAATTATGAACCTCAGAGCATCCTTGGGTGCTAAGAAGGCACCGTGTGAAAACTGATACTATGTTCAAAAGATTAGGAAGTATAATGGTTTAAGAAATGGACATAGAGAAAGAAACCACAAAAGTTGTGGTGTTGGGCCATAATATCTATTCGGGAGAAGGAGGATCCTTCACAACTGTCAGATCTGGAAAAACGTGCATGAAGGTTAACCTCCAAGTCATTCAAACTTCGCGACTTTGGCGAATTTTATGTGTTATAGAGAAAAAAGGGGTTGAAGCCTGAAGTTCATATGTCTCGGAGGGGATCTACACCGTAGATCTGAGGAGAAGTGTTACCGTTGGATTTGACCAAGGACAGATCATAGCCATTAGACCGAGTCAAGAGAAAGAGGTAAGGCGCGGAGGTGAAAACCAAATCTCATCCATCAGATCTGCGCACAAGTGATTGTGAGTCGTAGATCTCACATCAATTCAGAAGTTTGGCACTTCAGGAGAAATGGAGTGTGCTAGAGTGAAAAATCTCGAAGTCCTGAAGTCTGGAGTTCATCAAGACCATTCATCAAAAGAGACATGTGTCAACAGATTGGCTAGTTTGGGAATTCGACATTCAGGAGTATTAGGGTGTGATAGAGTGAAAACTCTCGAAGTCCTGAAGTTTGGAGTTCATCCGGACCATTCGTCAAAAGAGACACGTGTCGGCAGGTTTCCTTGTTCAAGAGTTAAAAATTCAGGGAAACCAAAGTGTGCTAGAGAGAAAACTCCCAAAGTCTAGATTTAGTCTGGACCGTTCATCAAAAGGGACATGTGTCAACAGATTGACTTTTTTGGGAATTCATCATTTGGGAGTATCAAGGTGTGAATAGAGAGGAAACTCCTGAAGTCTGGAGTTAATCCAAATCGTTCATCAAAAGGGACATGTGTCGCAAGATCGACTTGTTTGGGAATTTGAGATTCAGGAGAAACAAGGTGTGAATAGAGTGGAAACTCCTGAATTCCTGAAGTCCAGAGTTAATATGGACCATTCGTCGAAAGGAACACGTGTCAGAAGATCAACTTGTTTGGGAGTTCGACATTCAAGAGAATTGGAGTGTGCAAGTGTAAAATATTATGAAGCCTGAAGTCCTGAAATGATGTGGCCTGCTGACATCACCGGGGATGATGTGGACACATGGGATGTGTTCCACATGTTAGTGAGTTAAGAACCTTTGGAAGACAAAAAATCCAGTTAGAACGTGACATGTGTCACCTTTCTGATTGGGCCACATGTCCGCTTCTAGTATTTTTCCATGTGGCACTCATTTTGAGCACGGTTAGTGGGGCCCCTGATGGTTGCAGGGTAAGAGTAGCACCAGATCCTGAAGTCCAGAGACTGGACACTCTAGAAGAAATGGTTCATGAGTAGTGGGAGGAAGAAATCTTTGAAGTCCCAGAACCTTGAAGCCCAAATCCTGGAAGGTCAGAGTTAATATCGACCGTTGATCGGGAAATGACACTTGGAAACAGATGCAGTAGTCTGGACACTTGCCCATCCGGAAGGATTGAGAGTATGGATAGTCCAGGACTCCCAAAGTTCAGAGTTCTGTAGTAAATATCAGTCGTAGGATGCTGGGAAGTCATGGACTGTTGATCCACCCCACTTTTTGAGTTCTCCAATGCAGCACTCTGGAGGTTTAGTTGTGAGGTGCGGAAAGGGAAACCTCTAGAGCTCCAGAGCACTAAAGTTTCAAGGATCTGGATAAGTTCCCAACTATTATCACTTGGTCACAGTCATGGTCACATGAGAATTAACGACTAAAGAAAAGGGGCTAACGCCCGAAAATTGTTGCAGAACATAGCAAGGCTTAGAGATAGAAGCCTGAGGGGTTCTTGATCGACCAAGACCCGCAAAAAATAGAGTTTGATATTCTTTTGTTGAATCATATTGTTTAAGTTATTCAAGAAAATTATTAAGTCAAGTAATCAGACAAATTTCGCTCGACTGCACATTTTGCAGAGTTAACAATTATCAGAACCAAACTAAATTGTTCCATAGTGCAGAGAAATGGAGGAAGCATAGGATGCTTATAGTCCAAAGGATGAAGTTAGAGGAATGGATGTCCATTTAGGAGCTTAAGGAACGAACTCCAATGCGCATGGAGAAAAAATATATAAATACATGAGCTTGATGAAAATCATTAAAACTTTGCAGAAAGATGTCCAAATTCATTAGGGAGATAACGAAAGGCTTAAGAGAGCCAAGGATAAATAGGGAGACTTCAATATGAATCTGATGTAGAGACTGTGAAGAATTGAAAAGAAATTGGATAAGGAAAGTGGATCCAATAAATCATGGAGCCAAAGGTCCTCTGATTTGAAAATGAGAGAAGGAAGTGGTAACAAACATCACCAACACTCCCGAAGGAATTCCAAAAGAAGGCCACACAACATTTCAAGTCCACCTCCTACCAAAAATCATAAGATATCTGAAGTGGATGAACTAAAAGGTGAAATGAATAATATCAAACCTCCTACTTTTGATGGAGAGCACAAGAAAGATGAAGAGACTGGGACATGGCTACTTTGCATGAGGAAATATTTCCAATTGCATAATTATTCGTCTTGTGAAGAGGAAATAATTGCAATCTATCATATAAAAGGAAAGGCATACTTATGGTGGGATCAACTTGTGCAAGTGCAACACATCAGAGAGAAGGATGTTACATGGAAGGAATTCAAGAAACATTTTGAAAAGAAGTACTTAACCAAGAGATACTATGACAAGAAGATGAAAGAGTTTTTTGAACTTAAATTGGGCAGAATGACTATAGATGAATATGAAAGTATATTTCTAGAGTTGTTGAAGTATGTCCCTTTCATTAAGGATGAGGAAGTCAAGATCCATAGATATCTGAGTAGGTTGCCATCTTTCAGCAGTGAAAAAATCCAGTATGATGCTCCTAAAACTATGGAAGAAACCATAAGGAAGGAAAAATGCTTACATGATCAACATAGGGGAAAGCCTACCATTTTTCAGAGGCAGAAGGGAAACAAGCCACCATTTTTTAGAAATAGTCCTCAAGGACAGCCAGTTTTGAGGGAGCTCGGGATGGTTGAAGTAGGTGGGAAAAGGCCAAGGAAGACACCTATGCAGAGTTGGGGATGTAATGGAGATCATAGGTATAGAGATTTTCCTCACAGAAAGGACAAGGTGAGAGTTGTTCACCATATTCAGCAAGCAGAAATAGTGGAGGACATGGGTAGAAGAGTATCAAGGATCTATGTAGCCCTGGACAACAAGCAAGCTGAGTTTCAATCACACGTGATTGAAGTTGTAGGTATGATCAATAACCATGTCTTTACTGTTTTAATAGACTCAGGAGCTAATCATAGTTACATAGATCCTAAAGTTGTGGAAAGATTTATTTTTCCAAGAAGTAATCATGAGAAATCTTAGCTGGTACATCTAGCTACAAGAGCCAAGAGGAAAGTTGTTGATTTGGTTAAATCATGTCCAGTGGGCATGAATGGACTGGATACCAAGGCATATTTGAACATCTTTCCTTTAGGATCATATGATTGCCTAATTGGTATGGATTGGTTAGACCAACACCATGCCATATTGGATTGTCATAAGAAGGAATTCACTTGCTTGGATGAGGAAGGAAATCAAAGAGAAATCCAAGGAATTCCCAAGGAAGTTACTGTCTGAGAAATCTCATAAATGCAGTTGAAGAAGTGTTACAGGAAGGGATGTCAAATATTTGCAGCCCATATAGAGGAAACATCCAAGGATAAGGTTCCAAATATGGAGGATCATGCAGTCCTGGAATATTTTGAAGATGTGTTCAAGGAGGTACCAGGACTACCTCCAAAGAGAGATATTGATTTCTCTATAAATTTAATGCCTGGAGAAGCTCTAGTATCAAAGACTCCTTACAAAATGAGTACACCAGAGCTGAAGAAGTTGCAAATGTAGCTTGAATATATTTTGAAGAAGGGGTATATACACCCAAGTGTGTCACCTTGGGGTTCCCCAGTCTTGTTCGTGAAGAAGAAAGATGGGACATTGAGATTGTGCATCGATTTCAGATAGTTGAACAAAGTGAATATAAAGAACAAGTATCCTCTACTAAGGATTAATGATCTCTTCGATTAGTTGAAGGATGCAAGGATATTTTCAAAGATAGATCTTAGGTCAGTATAACATCAGGTAAGGATTAAAGAGGAAGACATAAAAAAGAACACCTTAGGGACAAGGTATGGTCATTATGAGTTGACAGTGGTTCCATTTGGATTATCAAATGCACCAGTTGTTTTCATGTGCCTAATGCATGGTGTTTTCCAAGAATATTTGGACAAGTTTTTCATTGCCTTTTTGGATGACATCCTTGTATATTTCAAGTCGTAAGAAGAGCATGAGAATCATTTGAGGATGGTTTTGCAAGTGCTAAGAGATAATTAGTTGTATGCCAAATTGAGCAAGTGCTCATTTTATCAAAATTGAATTCACTATTTGGGGCATATCATACCTGAAGAAGGGATAGAAGTGGACCCTGAAAAGATTGAGGCCATTAAAGGGTGGACAACACCTAAAAATGTGACAAAAGTCAAATCCTTCATAGGTCTATCTGGCTACTACAGAAGGTTCATTCCAGGGTTTTCAAGAATAGCTCATCCCATCACTTCCTTGCAAAGGAAAGGGAAGAAGTTTCAATGGAAAGAAGAATGTGAAATGAGCTTCCAACAATTGAAGCAGTTCTTAACCAGTGCTCCAATTCTGAAGATTGCAGATATGAATGAAGATTTTTTGGTTTGCACTGATGCATGCAAAGAAGGACTAGGTGGATCCCTCAGTCATAATGGGTTCGTGATAGGATTTGAATCTAGGAAATTGAAAGAGAATGAAAGGCTCTATGCCACTCATGATTTGGAGTTGGAAGCCATAGTGCACATTTTGAAGAAGTGGAGGCACTACCTCATGGAAAAGAGGTTTGAGTTGAGGACAGACCATAATGGTCTAAAGTATTTGTTTGATCATCCTACCTTGAATGCTAGGCAGAGTAGATGGTTGGAATTCCTCTGTGAGTATGACTTTGATATCAAGCACATCAAAGGAAAGGAGAAAAAGGTGGTTGATGCACTCAACAGGAGAGTGCATGAACTACATGCTACAACCATTAGCATGTATCAAAATGGTGTTAAAGGAAGAATTTTGGAAGTTGCAAAAGCATATTTGCAGTACATGGAGATGGTAACAAAGTTGCAACAAGGTAAAATGCAATAGAAAGTTGAAGATTATGAATTGGGACTTGATGGAATTATCTTGTACAAAAACAGAGTTTATGTACCCAATTCTCCTGAATTGAGGAGTGAGATTTTAAAATAAATGCATAATGTGCCTTAGGTTGGGCACCCTGGATATCAGAAAATAGTTTCAGCAGTCAAGAGCCAATATTATTGGCTAGGCATGAAGAAATAAATTCCATAATACATAGCCAAATGCTTGGAGTGTCAATGGGTCAAGGCTGAGCATAAACACCCAGTTGGGTTTCTACAAACATTACACATTCCTTAGTGGGAGTGGGAAGTGGTGACAATGGATGTCATCACAGGATTGCCCAGAACAAGCAAGCAACATGATGCAATCATGGTGGTGGTGGAAAAGCTTACTAAAGCTGTCCATTTCATTCCTATGAAGGTTACTCACAAGGAAACCAATGTTTTTGATATTTATATGAGGGAAGTAGCACGATTGCATGATATTCCCAAGACAATTGTGTTTGACAGAGACCCAAAGTTTACCTCAAAGTTTTGGAAAGGGTTATTCAAGGGGTTCAGAACAAATTTGAACTTCAACACAACCTATCATCTTGAGTCTGATGAATAAATAGAAAGTGTTAATCATGTGATAGAAGATATGTTAAGAATGTATGTGATGGACAAACCATCCAGATGGGAAGACTACCTACACTTGGTAGAGTTTTCTTACAACACTAGGTATCAAGCATCAATGAACATGATCTTGTTTGAAGCACTTTATGGAATAAAGTGAAACACCCCAGTAAGCTAGGACAACCCAACTAATAGAGCAGTGGTTGGGCCAGAGTTGCTCAAGGAAATGGAAGAAAAAATGATGTGGATTAAGAAGAATTTGAAGGCTTCCCAAGACAGGCAGAAAATCTATTCTGACAAGGGCATAACCCACAAGGAGTTTAAAGTGGGTGATCATGTTTTCTTGAAGGTGAAATCCAACAAAAGTTCCTTGAAGCTGGGAAACTGTTCCAAGTTGGTAGCCATATATTGTGGGTCATTTGAAATCCTAGAAAGGATTGGACTAGTAGCTTATATGCTTGCATTGCCTACATGCATGACTATTCATAACGTATTTCATGTCTCATTGCTCAAGAAGTATATACCTTATGCTAATCATGTGATTAATTGGAATGTGATTCAGGTGGCGCAAGAAGGCGCTATACAGGTGCACCCAGTGCACATACTGGACCAAAAGAACAAGTAGCTCCAGAATCGATCCATAAGGTTGGTAAAGGTCCAGTGGACCTGGTACGGTCCTGAGGACATAACGTGGGAGCATGAAGATGCTATGCGGGTAGAATACCTGCATCTTTTTGAATATTTTGAACATCTTGTGGATGTTGTATAAATCATTTGCACTGAGGACCATGCAAAAATAAGGGGAGGGGATTGTAATACCCCAAAGGATGAGCCCCGATTGTAATTATGAATGTAATGATGTTTATAGGCTTATGAGCTAAGTATTATAAGCTATTAGGATTATGTGTGTATTAGGCCGGAGAGCCTAGAGGTTAAGGAAAGTGGGCCTGATTTTGTATATGTAATTATGTAGATTACTAATAAAAATACATTGTTGTGTGTAGACCGACCATGAAGAAAGATTTATGGGGGACTAAGCTCCACTAGGCTGGGTAAGGGAAGGGGGTTGAGAGGTTGGAATGAGGGGATAATATTAAGAGATTAAGTCTACAAAAATAATATATTATTATTATAAATGTTGTGAGTGGGATATGAATATATCCTAAGTTCCTTTGGAAAAAGGGGTATGAATTCAAAATTGAAAGGAAAGTGCTTCATGAGCACCATGTGTCAGCTTAGGCACATGCAATATAAGTGAGAATTCATATTTTTTTGGTATGGTCTTCTCTCTTGGCCATTTTTTCACCAACGCACCCAATAAGCACGAGTATCCCTGGTACACCTTGTTGAATTCCCGAACCACACCGAACCTATGCAACAAACCTGAATTGACACCCTTACTACACCTGTACCCTATGGGTTGCCTATGTATTATTCCATCATTACCGTTCCCAAGTCTAGTTTTTGTTACTTCCATCAACATGCCCATGTGTGGAGGAGCGAGAGTGAAGAAGTGGGTTGTTAGGCTTGTGGATAGAAGAATTAGGTTGTCAAGCCTATGAGAAACTCTCTCCATGTGAGAGAGTGTATTGAGGAAGTGAGTTCTACTGGAGGGAGTCCAATAGTAGCCATAGAGTTCTAAGAATTCTGGATCTGACCTGTTGTTGATGCCCAAGGAAAGGGAGGTGTAGCAACCGATGGACTATTGGACAGTGAAGGTGTATACTCTTGGGGTGGGACATGCATGTGGGGAATGAGATTATGTGAGCTGTGGGCATAAGTGACTCCTTGGAGGAAATCCTTCCTATTGTACTGTGAAAATTCCTATTGTCCCTACCTAGCCTAGGAATCCCTTGCACGGTGGAGTTTAGTCCCATCTCGGGGGTGCCCCACTGCTGAGTGTGATGAGCAACATGGTCTAAGTCTAGGAGGTTCGTGGAAGGTTTGCACGTAGTTGGTGTACTTCAATTAAAATTTAAGTACCATTTACAAGTTTGGTTACATGTTGTGTATTTATATATGTTGTTATATTTATGGGTTTTGTCTGTGATTACTGCATGTATGATTTTACTATTATTTCTACATTATGATGTGTGATAGCAAAATGTAAATCATATGTTAAATATTGGTATGTTTTATTGTCGCTTTCGTAAGAATATGTGTATGTACAAAATGTTTATGTTTGTTTAATTGCATTAGATAGATATATACATATATATGTGGATATCAAATGTTATCTCTATTTATTTCTTGTTAATTTTATATGTGAATATTTCCACAAATTAAGTCTGTCTCAATAGCATGACCCAACCTGGGTAATCGGGGGTGTTACAATTTGGTATTAGAGCCGAGAATTAAAAGTTACACTTGATTAGGTAGCGTTAACCAGTAGAGGATGAGGGCCTGGGGACGTTACATGTATCATCTGGTTCATAATTGACATTTAAAGGATTGTCCATATCAACAACATCATCATCAAAGTCATTTTTTATAATATCATCTCCAATATGATCATCGAGAACATTTTCATCTACATCTGGCTCAACTTCTTGATATGATGGTACATATACCTTATGCTCCTCTTTATATTCTTATTCTTCTTCAATATCATATTCTTCTAGTACAATATACTTTATAGGCCTTCCTCTTGGATCATATCTAACAACGTACAACCAACCTACTTTACCTAGAACCTCTGAATAAAAGATTATCTCACATTGGCTTGGAAGAACATAATTTTTGTACCCAGCTCAAACATCCTTGTGTTAACCATGGTAAATCCATTGGCATGCTCAATAAAAGTTCTATTTGGATCACATTCATTCATTTTTGTCCTGTACCATTTGACCTAGAAATGAACTAACTTGAAGGATTTAAAGTCACACTTGATTATGTCATCCAAATACCCATAGTATTTTTATTTTTTTTATTGTTGGATGCTTGTCACTTCTTGAAGAAACATTAGTGACCTGAAAGACTACATTTATCCCACAATTTGATGGTTTTTTCTTTTCATCCAACTTTTTGTTGTAAAATTTATGACCATTGCACTACATAGCCTTGTGGTGTGTCAACTGCAATATGACTGACTCTTAAAAATTGCATTATCAATCAATAAACATATTTAGACTTAGGGAAAAAATATTAAAAAACCCACCACATACATTAATATATTGGAAAAAATCTAAAACATGATGTGGGTGAATAATATGCTTGCCTATTTATCTTTTAAAGCATATGCTAAATCAATTTCCTTCTAAGTAAGATTAGTATCTTCATTACGATGAGATTCTTTCAGCAAAGTAGCCACCCCTTCCCATGATAACCTACCATTACATTGTATATTACATTGATCTATCTATTTTTTCATCCAATCAATATTGTTTGCGATGAATAAATGTATTGCATCCCACTCTTAGCCAACTGCATGAAAAAGGAATAAAAATTAGTAATTAGAGTAAATATTAAACAATAATTGATCATGGAAGCTAAATAAAACTTAAATAAGTACAATATATAAATAAATCAATATTAATGCAAATTATTATAGATCTCTACCATCTAATTACCTTTCACTTTCCTCATTATACCTTTCCCGACCAAGACCCCCCCTTCAAATTTGTTAATGAAATAGAGATACCAAATCTGAGGCACCTTCATTATTTTTGTTGCTAATTTAGGAAGATACTGACTAATATACACCAAGGATTGATACACCATATAAACCTCTACCATATATCCCTCGGGATGTTCTCTATGTCTAACGAAGGCCTTCAATGACTTCAAGTGCCTCTCCACAATCCACATTGACCTTGTTTGTACAGGTCCACACATTTCAATCTCCTCAACTTGGTGTATGAGGTAGTGTTCTTGTGCATTAAAAAATGCTTGAGGTAGATACTTTTGCATTTCACACATTATCTGAGGAATTTCTCTCCTCCAATATTTTATATCTTCTTTATGAATTTATTTAGATCACAACCACCTACATTACATGATACAACAAATCAGATCGTAAGTTTCAACAATAATGTCATATATACATTGAAATTAAAACAGATGTCAACAAGTTGAGCAACAATGGTTTTGCATATAAATCATTAATACTTACCTCATGTATTTTCCAAGATCATATATAACTTGTTTTACATTGTTGTCAAAGTTGTCAAGTAGAGATAGAGGTAGAAAATATTGTAACAACAAAGGGATCATTAATTTTTAGGAAAATAAAACTGTATTATAATACTAAAAAGTTGTATATTTTCAATATAGAAATCTACGTCCAACATAATTACCTTAATGAAGGTATGTCAATCATGAGTTTTCACCCCACCAAATTCACCTTTCTTCGTTAAGATATTATTTATGTTTGAAGCAAATATCATGGGAAATTTAATTTTCCGAATGCCCTCTTTCACAACATTGCTTTCATGCTCTGTAAATAACCATGGAAAACTATTTCGGTGTACCCCATTGCTATTTGAATAAATCATATTTTGTAGTGCATTATTGGCTTCTTGAATGTCAGTACAAAAGTTGATAATTTTTTCTTTGTCACTCCTTCCATCTACAATTCTCCACAATGTTTCTGTTACATTCTTCCCAATATGCATTGTATCAAACAAATGAGCTATTTGTAGGTGCTCATAGGAGGGAAACCTATTGAATTGTATAGGGTAACTTTTCATTACTCGTGGAAGCCCATTAATGCCTTGACGACATTTATGAAAATTAATTAATGAGATTACAATGATAATTGTTAGATACAATAAACATAATTATATATAAACTAAAATAGTAAAACATTAATATATATGCATACACATATATATACTAAATGCTTACCTTGACAGTTTAATCTATTATATTCCAACTTCCATAGGTGAGGTTCCATTCTTCATGGTTTAATTATTCCAGTCTCTTCTTTCGAATTGCAAATATGTTTTTCTGTAGATCGATACCTATGGTTCTTAGGGAGGAAGCTCCTATACTCATCAAATACATCCTTTCTTGGACTTATTGAATGGCGTGATTTCATCCTAGGACCACAAAATGGACATGCATATTTACACTTGGTTTGAATATCTGCAAGGTTATATGGATTAATGTCAGTACACATTATTTATATAACAAGGAATTGATATTTAAGAAGCATGCATCATATTTTCATAAAATTATATACTATTAAATTCCATCAGTATGTTACATACCACAAAAAAGTGTTATCCCTGGGGAATCATGAATTATCCATGTAAGTATTACATGGAATTGAAATTGTCTTTTCCCTAATGGTCTAGAGATGTCATACATAGTGATGCCAACCCATAACTTTACTAGCTCATAGACAAGAGGCTCAATATATACATTCATATATTTGAATTGGTACTTACCTAATTGGGTGAAAGTACACATAATTACTACCTTGTATATATATAAGTAATTATGCAACGAATAACAAAAATGAAATATGTCATTCAAAACAATTTTGTAAACAAATAAATCATTGCCAACATTGTGTGCTCCCTCTTTATTGACATACAAGGATGAAGGTTATTGTTTATAACAAAAATAGGCCACACTAAGTAAATATAACTAAGCACACCAAATAGATTGACACTATCAGCTACCAATGAAAGCATAGCATTACAAGGATCTTCTTTAAAAATTGGCCATCTTTCTTTGATGTTCCTAAGTGCAGAACCATCTGTAGGCATTCGAAGAACACCATCTTCACTCCTGTGACTTGCATGGTAATCCATAAATTGTGCAATGATTTAACACCTAAACAATTGTTACGAACATGGAATTATCTAAATATGATGAAGAACCTTGTGAGGCACCTTTTTTGTTACTTGATCAGTTCGATATCTACTAATTTGACATTGCGGGCATTTCTTTTCTAATGTGCATTTTCCATAATATATAATATGATCATTCAAACATGCATAAATAGCATGATACTCCATTCCAATATCTTTCATAATGGCACACATATCTCGGTATGTGTGAGGCAAATTATTTGATGGTGGTAAGAAAAAATCACTTAACAATCTACATCACAAAAACAAACTAGTTAATGTAAATAATAGTAATAAAAAATATTGCATCCTTAATTTACACATTAATTGACACTAAAAATAGAGAAAACTAAAGTCGACCTTTACGTATAATATGTGACGAATTATATAAAGTACCTTAGGATCTGTGTGAGACAAGTGTTTGGAAAACCATTCAATACCTTCAAGTTCACCAACAACATTATAGAAGAGAGAATATTTGTTCTTGAGCCTTCATAAAGGGGTTGTTCTTCCTTCTCAAGAAGAGGCACATCCTAAATATCATCATTGTTTTCCTCATCGATAGGATCAAAGATGTCCCGAATCAATATATTTGTCCCATCATCCGGCTCAACAATATTATTGGTGTCATCTTCTTCCATAGGATTGATGTAATATTATATATTCATACTGTCTTCCACATCTTGTATGATAGTATTTCTACTAGTACTTGGAAGATATTTATCCAGCGACAAACACCTAGGAGGATTTTTCTTTAAAATTACAAACAATAAATAACATTAGTGTATATAAAAAAACTTAAAACATAATTTTCTTTTATAAATAGAATCAATAAAAAGACATATATAATGAATAACTTACCATGGGACGAACTGTATGGCCCCCTTCAAAATGCCCATATGTAAAACAATGTTTTTTAGTTGTTTTCCTTACAACTCCTTTTCTTTTTAAGCCCCTACATTCATAGCAAGGGAAATAACATTTCCCATCAGTACCGACAAGTTCCTCCCATGCATCCCTTAACCTAGCAACCATCATTTCACTCTCTTCGAGTGTTGGCATTGGGATTTCCTATATTAATTACAACAAAATCCACTGAAGCAATATAAGTACATTAATATATGAATTATATAATCTAATTATGGTACAAATCTCAATTTTCATCATAGATTTATTAAAGGTTTATAATAGTAATGAAAAAATTAAAACCATACATTTTTACCACATAAGTTCCAAAGCTTCACTATAAGCAAGTAATAAAATCAAACAATAAAACAGAACTACACCAAGACAAATTGTATAATAATTAAACGTAATTGAATAGACATATTCATACCTATATATTTCCTAGGGAAAATTTTGTGTCCCCAAATGAAAGAGGGTCTAAGGGTTAGAGATCCAATATCGGTATTTAAAAAAGAGACAAAGTAATATTAAAAATTTGTAACCTTCAAAGTACAAAGTTAGAGCTTATATCCAGAGCTATAATTGGCTTTGAGGCAAGTCGCACATAGAAAAAAGACTAATAAATCATGCAAAGAACAATAACCATAATAATATTTTATAATCGTCATGCCTTCAACAAAATTATCGAAAACAATAACCTTTGTCGATATTATGATGAACACTGAATTTTGCAAATTTGACCAAGTTAGTGAAGTCAATGACCTTAAACTATTTTCAAATGGTCAGTTGGCATCCCCTATGTGTGTCAATAGATTGACAAATCCTATTATCTTCGATCAATCGATGAACAATCCTCTATGTTGGTCAAGCGTTTGATGAAGGTATAGGTTCGTCGAAATTCCAATGTTATCGGGGCACCCAAGAAAAAAAAAGATTAAAATTTGAATAATTTGCGATGATATGATTTAATTTATCCTTATTGTTGAAATGTTTTGTCGAATTTTGACCCCATGTGTAGTAGTTTCTAGTGGTGTGCTCTATGTTTATATATGGATTAGGTAAGTGTGTTGGTAGTCACCTTGAGTCTGTGATTTAAAGTGGTTGATCAACCATCTCGTTGGTCTATGAGAATATAAGGTCTTCCACCTGATCAAGTAGAAGTAAATTATTTGTCGCCTCCTCGAAGGCATCGACTTGACCAAAATGGTACTTTTGTACTAACCGATCTCATTGACATCGAAGAGATTGAACCCACTGAATGTAACGCTTCTACGTCAGAGGTTACATGCATATCAAATCTTGAAGCTAAAGGATTTGTTTGTCTTTACAATCCTCCATTGATTGGATCACATAATATGGTTTTCTGCATATTCATATTTGACCAAATGAATAGTGTGGTTCAATCCATGGTTTCCATGTGCCGATATTTTCTTTAGGATGTCATCGTTTCGCATGAAGAATGTGTCGATTGGTTCTTAGTTATTTACCCAAAGTATTAATATTGGTTTAGGGGGTTCTTCAAATCCCCTCCAAGCCTTTCCTTGGATTGGAGAGCACATCCCTCCATCATTCCCCTCTCTCAGGATAGGGTGTTTCCCATTTTCCAACCCTAATCACTTTGTGGGATGGGGTGGTCCTATGGGTGGCATATTCTAGTCTGTCAGCATGCTGCCTTCTTCCAACATGTTCACATTATTTGGTGGGTTCGGGCGAAATCCATTTCCCTCGTCTGGAATATCAGTAGGGGTAAACCCCTTCCAATACCAATGGAATCCCACACAAGTATATTACTCTTCGCACAGGATGTCATCAAGGGGAAACCCCTTTCTCGGTCTAAACCATCCAATGCAAGGGATTTTCCCTTCACAAGGGATGTCAACAGTGGAAAACCCTACTTTGTCTTATAGGAACCAGATGGGTGGAGGATTTCCTCCATATAACCAGTTTCATAAGGGATTTACTCAAAAACCTATCATATCTGTAATCTCTTCCTGGAAATCCGGTGCCAGTAACAACAAAGGTTATTCTTTTCTGGAAAGCACTCAACTCGAGAGCTCCAACTCGACTAGTTGGAATTATGGGCCCATGTCGATGTGAATTTTCTGGAAATGTTAAACTTGTCATACCTATCAAAGCTCATAAATGATCTAGTTTTCCATGATCCAGTTGGCCTCTGGGCCCCACAGATTTTCCTTCGGATATTCTGAAATTCGAGGGTAAGTCTGGTGAGTATTTGGGTGTCCATGTGATGACTTTTCATATATGGTGTCCATCGAATTATTTAAACGATGATTCCATCCATCTTTGTCTCTTCTAGTGTACTCTTATGGAAGTCACATTGGAATGGCACATTGAACTAACAGGTTCAACATTTCATATGTTTCATGATCTGGCCTTGGTTTTCTTCAACCACTTCTAGCTTCATGTCTGGTAGGATGTCAACACCGACCTCATGTCCATGCTTAAATAGGGAAAGACCACTCACATATTGAATCATATTCAAGAGTGGTAGAGACGGAAGAGGTTGATCAAAGTCAAAGTCCCTCCTTAGTTCTTGTTKGAATGTATCATCAAGTACGTATTTCCTTACATCTCTAAATGTATATCTACGTCAGGAGTATCCTCTAAGGAAGAGGTAGTATTTAGGGCCTAGCAGTTAGATTTAATCTACTCACAATATGGTATCCTTTATGAAATTRTACCTAATCTACCATGACCTAGTTTCAATCCTACAAAAATGAATTCTGGACCACATGTCAATGGCATAGTTGGGTCCATAAAAATCACTAGTGCAGATTTGGTTATGAACAAGATGCAACAGATGAACATTCACCCATCTATGGTCGATCAATCCATGAATTTGACTATTTCCACTATCCAACTATCATATGTTCACATTGTACAATCATGGCCCCAAAGGGTGCCCAACAACCCGAAGGGAAGAATAAGAAGAGAAAGGATAAGAAATGAGGTGGAAATAATAAAAAAAATCAAAAATTTGATGCGAATGTTGGAGGGGCCAAAAAGGAGAATAAGAAGGTGAAATTCCCTTGCAATATTTACAGTGAATATCACCTCACTCATCAGTGCCCAAAAATATAAGAAGCTCAATTCCCTCTAGTGCAACAACAACCTACTGTGATGAAGAACCCGTTCCCACACAAACAAAATTTGTTGGCAGGGGGCACCCAAAATGCACCCTTTTCGGATGGATCAATGTCATTCATCAATATGGTGAACCATAATAAAGTGGAGGAAGTTATTTGTCGACCCAAACTCGAAATAACAGTAATCCTGAGTCGACGTCTATGGGGAAATAAACTTTGGGTCCTCAAAATTCTCTCCATATAGTGAATGCTAAGAAGGAAACAATGGCACACATACCTAAAGGTGTGTATAATTGTTCATCACACAACCTGGATGCTCGAGATTCACCCAACTACTCTATTGTTGAGGACGTGGCTCAGACGCCATGTATGATGTTGACCCTAGAGGTGCTAATAAGTTTCCACATGCGACAATATGCATTGTTGTTTGTGATAGGAGCTACTAACTCTTTGATCCAACCCGTTATGAAGTTTGATGTTGAAAAGGTGAAGCCTTGTCTTCCCTACCATGTGGCATTCCAAATTAATGTTGTGTATGCAAAACACATCAATGGAAGAATTGTCGTTGATGAAGGAACTTCGACATGCATTAATTCATTGTCTTGCTGGAAAGAAATCAATTATCCTGAGCTCACCCCCTCTCCTACTCTTTTAACTGCATTCGATGGACAATCATTTATGCCATGTAATATAATTTCCTATTTTCGTATCTAGTTAGGGGGGAAGATTGTTTCTGTTCAATTTGAAGTAGTTGATGCTTCGCTTGACTATAATCATTTTTTAGGAAGGAGTTAGACCTATGCGACGATGGTTTTCATCCCATTGTTTTTTCTATTTTTTTGGTTCCCTCATGAAGGGGAGATAGTAACAATAGACCATATGTCGTTCAACCACTCTAACTCCATGGAAAATACAAGATCTATATTCTCGTTGATAGAAAAATCTCATATGACAACTGAGAGCATTGGTGTTGGAGTGTATTGTTTTCTTATGGGAACTTTCAATTTCTCTACACCAATTTCATACATTTGCACTACCTTGGTTGGCTATCAAAAGTTGAACCCCTCGGTTCCCATTATGTGGGTAGGTTCATTTAGAACTATGTATTTTGAATACATGTGGGAGTTACCCACACTGTGCGAATCATTTGAAGGTCTTGTGCATGATGGGATGGCCATGCCATTGTATACAATAGAGATTTATTATCACGCAATCCAACAAGTACTGTAGAGTTTGATCTAATTTCTTTGTTGATAGAAGAAGATGATCAATTTCTAGAGCCCATTTGGTCTCATAATTCTTTGACTTCTCTCCACTTCCTTGACATGGTATCTCCTTATAAAGAATCCATTATAGAGGCAATGAAGGGGCTAGAATGATGATGGGAGGATATGCATCATCAATCAAAATTCCTTCCAAAGTTCATTCGACTCATAAGCTATGAGTAGAGGTGTCAATCAATCTGTGAATCCTTTGGAAAAGAACGATGCTTATGTTGAGGGGAACATGGGTAATATATATGAAACCATTATGATCAACATCTATAAAACCTTTGGAATAGTAGAAAATGTTTTATCGGTGCAGATTGTTCCCCCAAAGAGATACGTATGTATACGTTTTTATTTAAAGAGTTTTGGGACGCTTTTTCCTAGTCCTATGAGGAAATTCCATTCCTTGACCCTTGAATTTTCAAACATGAGATTCATATTAACGAAATGCTAAGAATTTTCGGCAAAAGTTATTATCTATAAACCCCAAGAAGGCAACAATGATAAAGGATGAAGTAGAAAATATGCTTAAGGAATGTTTTATTTACATGGTTCCTCTTGCTGAATGGGTGTCAAACCCCATTTCAATAGATACAAAGAAAGAAAACATACATGTTTGTATGGATTTCCATGATATAAACAAATCTTGTCCAAAGAACAACTTCTCAACACCTTTCATTGACTATATTATGGTTGAATGTGCGAGAAGAGAAATATTTTCCTTCATGGATGGATTTTCTAGATACAATTAGATTTAGATCCAGCCTGAGGATCAGCATAAGGGAGTGTTCATATCTCCTTTTGGGACTTTTTCATACAAAAATATTCCTTTTCGCCTCAAAAATTTCGTAGCTACCTTCAAGTAGTCCATGTCATTCGCTTTCCACAATTTGAAGAAAATTGTTCAAGCCTATCTAGATGACCTCATTGCTTTCTCTCGCAAGAAGGTATACCATCCATCACATCTTAGAAATATCTTTGAAATATGTCGTTACTATCGTATTTAGTTAAATCCAAACAAATGAATTTTTTGTGTCGTTTTAGGGAATCTATTGGATTTTATCGTATCCAACAAAGGTATCATTGTTGATCCATTAAAAGTGGAGGAAATAATTTAGTTTCCTCCCCCATTCAATATTTCTTAGTTATAGAGTCTTCAAGGAAAGGAAAATTTCTTCGAAGATTCATAGCAAACTATGTCGACATCACTCAGGGATTCATGTGTTTGTTAAAGAAAAAGGTTCCCTTTGTTTAGGATGAGTTTGCACAATGATCTTTTGATTCACTTAAGAACATGCTTATGTCTACCCCTCTGCTCAGTATTTCGGACTATAGCATGGATTTCTTGTTGTATATTGCAGAAACATAATCCATTGTCAGTATGGTGTTGGTTCAAGAAGATGATATATCACAAGAGCATGTCATATATTATCTCAACTTTGGTATGATTGGGCCTGAACTAAATTATTCACATGTCGAGAAGCTTGCCTTGGAAGTTGTTCATGTTATCGAAATATTATGACATTACATTTTTCTATAAAAAACCATTGTAGTCACAAACATTATTCCATTTTAATACATACTTACATGATATATAATTTGGGGAAAATACAATAAGTGGATTTTCACTCTACAAGACATTGACTTGGAATTCATCTCTGCTAAGTCCAAAAGTCATTGGTTTTCTCCAAGTTGATGTTGAAATTTCCTTGGGAAGATGAGGATACCATAATTACAGACTCATTTTCAGTTGAGAATCTCTTCCTTATTGCTTCTAGTGATCATTGGTATGGATATAACCTCATATATCTCTAGACTCTGAATGTTTCTCCACATCAATCATAGTACGATCGACGTCAAATTCTCCATCAAACGAAGAATTACCTCATTGTCGGTGACACTTTGTATTGGTGTGGGGTCGATTCAATTCTTCATCACTTCTTGACTAAGAATGTGGTGCTCATCTATTTGGGTTAGATATAGCAAAAAAAATAAAATTGCACCAAGTACTTTTGGCCGATGATATTTAAATATTATGTTGAGGCAGTCAAAAGGTGTCATCCTTGCCACATTGTTTCTCAGAAGGTTCATGTGCATCCTACGCTATTGTTTCCCATAGTCACCATTGGTCCATTTACAAAGTGGGAAATTTTTTTCACCATGTGCCACCCACCTTCAACTAGGGGGCATCGTTATATCATCGAGGCCATCAACTACTTTACAATGTGGGAGGAGGTCATGCCTGCTTTTGAAAATGATGGTGAGACAACATCATTGTCTCTATTCAGCCAGGTTATCACAAGGTTTGGATCTCTGAGGGATATTGTCACTAACCATGGTAGTCACTTTTAGAACCGAATGATGTCCAAGTAGCATACAAATTGGGATTCAAGTAGGATCATTTTTCTCCTTATTATCTGCAAGTGAATGGTTAGGTAGAGGTTGTAAACAAGTCTCTCAAGACCATACACCAACGTATTGTCGACAAGAGTAAATATAATTGGAATTTGATGTTGTACCCTGCATTATGGGCATACTGAATCTCATTTAATAGTGCCACTATATTCTCTCCTTTCCAACTCGCTCATGGGGTGGAGGGAGACATGTATATTGAATGTGAAATTCCTTCATTAAAGATCGCAATTGAGATTTTGTATGGCAGGATGAACTTGGAAATTCCTTCATTAAGCATCTATATGAGCAATGTTGTGATGTTTATATGATGAACGATAATCATAATAAATGTTTCAAGTCTCAGTATGAAATTTTTTTCTACCCTAGAATATTTTCTCAAGGTTACCTTGTTTTGGTTTACAATCAGGACACAAACATGTTGTGGGTAGGAAAGTTCACTCCAATGTAGCACGACCCTTACATTGTGGGGCATTCCCTTTGGAAGTGAGATTATGAGTTATCTGATTACAAGGGTAATGTGATCTTGGAGCCTATAAATGGGCTCTACTTGAAAAGGTATAACACCTGAGCATTCTTTCTTACACATTTTCCTCTTGTATTTTTTTCTTAGTTAGTATTTTTGGTTTTTCTATCATTTTTCTCTCGGTCACTTATAATGTTTATGATTTATTGGAAAATGTCTTTGGAGTCATCGGTCCATTTTGGGTTCATAGATGGTGCAAGACGTTACACTCAGAACCTCTCTTTCATTGCATGGGTAATTTATCTGCCTTTGGACCAAGTGGTTATCTCTGGAGGTGCTTGTCAGGGGCCAACAACAAATAATGTGGCCAAGTATAGAACCATGATCGAACTCCTAAGAGATGCTATTGTGAATGGTATCTCATGTTCATAGGTTCTCTTGGATTCCTAGTTGGTGGTGTCGTAGCTGAATGGTCAATATTGTGTGCATGATCCTACGTTTCTCCAATGTTTCCTTCGGGTACGTCTTTTGGAATGACATTTTAATTATATTACTTATAATCATATTTCTAGAAGTGAAAAATTTGTATCTCTTGCATACGCTAACTATGTATTAGATTGGCATTTGTCACACATATAAATTAAGAATCACACACATTATTGTATATAACACATTTATAACAAGAAAAAAAGAGAGATGTATATATTATTTATGTGTCCCTTAAGTACACAAATATGGATTTTAAGATACAAAATTTGGGCCTCTTTCCCTGAATGTACATCTATATAGGTTGATACAAAAAGTGATATATGATCTATGTCAAGGGCCCCACCCCTATATGTGTGTCTCTGTAACATACAATAGTGTTTTCCAGACACCAAAATAACCATATCCAGGCCCATGGTACACCAAATACATGTTGTTGCATCTACTCCGGCAAGTCCTTGATAGGAATCATGGGAATATGATGTGTAAGGTGGTACAAATTTCTATGGACACTCTGTAAAGTGTGCTCCATCTGAGAAACATATGTGCCTAGATGGGCCTCACCATGACCCCTACGTCAGTAACGTGGGTATCCATATGTCTGTCTCGGTCCAATATCTACACATTCATAAATTTTGGTTATCTTTAATCCATCCCAAAAATATTTTTGTTTTGCTTCTTAAAATAATTAAAACAAATAAAATTAAATAACATGAAAATTTAAAAATTTATTACCAATCTCACCTAGCGTGAAACTAAGAGGGACGGGCATATCTGCATCATAGGATAAATGCATCCTCTCATAGGGATAGTCATCAATAGCAATGATCTGATGCTCCCACCAGTGGAAAAAATCATCATCATGTGCATAGAGTAGTCACCCACCTCCTAAGCATTGAATCATTGTGGAACATCATAGTAAACATGGTTCCCTAAGTCTATGTGGTGGCATAAAGAATCATGAGATAATGGAGGGTACTCTCTTGAAAAATAAAGAGCACAATATGCTACCATATCTGAAGTTTTTCATCTTCCCATTTTTGCATTCAGTAAGTTGAGTCTTCATGCTTTGTAGTAAATATGTGCTCGAGTCGTATATCACTAGGTGCAAGCAATATACTGCATAAAACATTTGCGATCGAGATGTTTGGTGCAATGAGGAAGATCCTACAATCCTGCTAATGGTATGAAGAATTAACTTCATACTAAGGTCCTCAATTGTACGAACCGAGACTTGATTCCCGACTCGTTGGGTCCCAGGGGTGAAATAAGAGGTTATGTATTACTCTATGGCCATCCCAATGCCCCCTCAAGTCTTGAGGTTTACCAAGTCACCCTGTCTAGAAATACATATGATGAATAGATTCCATGCACATCTATGTGTTGGCAATTTCAGTTAACCGAAAGCAAATCAGCGTATACTTGTCATTGATGGCAAGTACAGTTGTGGTTGCTGATGGCAAGTACAGTTGTCGTTGCAGTGATGACAATAGCAATGAATAGCCGTGCAACAATAATCGGGAGGAGAAGAGTCAGTGACCGTAGGATCCCAT